>CM038682.1:357942988-358145467 GCA_021605205.1 Aegilops longissima
CAACCTCCTTGCCGGAGCTACCAACTTTGGCTTTCTTGGCGCCACCTCCGCTGTCGGACTGCTCGACAACCAGCACATCTCTGCCCTTCTTCTTCCTGTTGTTCGCCGCCGCTTATCTTTGCCGGAGCGACCCCTCACTATCGATCCTCGCTTCCTCCACGCTCTCTCCGGGAGTTCCTCCTTCTTCAAAGACGCACACTTGTCGGCCGGGCGATAGCTCATCGACGTCCTTGATCTTGTACATCGCCATCTCCTCCGCATCCCGCGGTTCCGCATGTTCGATGGAACGCGCCGATCACCGCGGCAGGATGGACATTTGGGATGTTGTGCCGACACGCTGAATCTTCAATGAATTTGCGCAGGACTCTCCTTCCTTCCGGCGAAAGCGATGAAGGTCGCTTCATTATGAGGTTTGTGGTCACCTGTGAAGGCGCCAACAAACTGATGGCATAGATCCGCCCAAGAGGATACGGAGTTGTCCGGCAAGTGCATGAGCCAAGATCTGACATTGGGCTTGAGTACCAACGGGAAGTAGTTGGCCAGAATCTTGTCGTCTCGCCCCCCGGCAGCTTGCACCGCAATGGTGTAGATGCTGAGGAACTCCGACGGATGCGTCTTGCCGCCGTACTTCTCTGGCACATCTGGCTTGAAATTCTTCTTGCTGGGCCATTGGACTTGCCGCAGCTCACGAGTGAACGCAGGGCAACCTATCACAGACGGCAAGTCGCTCGTTCTTCGGGCGCATGCATATCGACAGAGGGCCCAGCCAAGCGCTGGTCGATTGACGCCGCGCTTTCTTCGGGCGCCGATGCGGGTTCGAGCTTGCTGTCGCTCGCGGAAGAACTTGGCGTTGATCGCGACGAGCTCGCGGATCTGATGACGCGTGGAGTCGCCGCCGAGGTGGATCCGCGAGTCGGCGATCTTGGCCTTCGGGTGGAGAGTGCATGGTGGTTGCACCCCACAGTTTTCGCCGCCACCGCTCGTGCCTTTGTCGCCTTTGCCGCGGCTGCGATGTAGTCGGTTGTCATGGAGTGCCGCTGCTGGCAAAGCCGATGAGACTCGATGGTGGCCTCAATTCATCGACTTTGTCGGCTGTTGAGGGTAATCTAGGAGAAGTTGAGCTCGCCAAAGCTTCTACTGGAGTGGTGGGTGGCAGTGGCGAACGGTGCGAGGAGCGGATATGCTCGGACTTCTAACTATGTTAGAAGGAGCAAGATCTCGCCCAGCGACCGTGCCTCGCCTGCGTTACGTGTTGGCGCAAGCGCTGGTCTTGAGGGCCTCGAGATCCACCAGCTCGATCTTGATCCAACGAGCTTATGGTGCTATGAATACCATGACGCTGCCGGGTCCCGCCTCCCGAGATGGGCGCGGCGCGTGTCTGACGCCGAGGTCTCGCGCTGCCTTGTCCTTGGACTTGGCAGCATCATAAGCTCCCTCGTCGACGCCCGTTCTTCCGCCGGTGTCTACCCCACCACCCATTTGCTCCGGTGGCGGTGGGATCGACATGGACGGCTCTGCTGCCGCCGAAGCCTTCTTCTTTGGTGGCATGTTGAAGAAGATGGTGAAGATGTTGCTCGTGTGAACGCCGGATCAGGTTCACACAGCCTCGACGCCCCCTACCTGGTGCGCCAAAGATGTCGGGGAAGCTGATCGGACCCACGAACAACTATGGGGCCGGCGGACGAGCCCCTTTCGGTTCGGTGGGGGGCGGAGGTTGCACGAAGAGCAGATCGAGGCGAAGCACACGAGCGGTTTACCCATCTTCGGAGCTCTCCGGAGAGATAATACTCCTACTGCTGCTTGTCTGATTATATTGTGTTCTTTCTAGGGAGCGCTGAGAGCTACAAGACCTAGCGTGAGTGTCTCTGGTTTCAATGAGTCGAACCCCCCACGCTGGCGCATGGGCCTCCTTTTATATGCTCAAGGGGTCACCGACAGGTGGCAACGTAGACAAGGGCAAAAAGGGAAAATGAGTTGCGGTTGGTACAACTACTTGTACAGTGTATCCTACCTAACCCTGACGGCAGGGGACACAAGCATTAAATGCCCGTCTAAGTCGACTAAACAAAGGCGTAAAGGGACCGCTGTGGCGCCACCAGATCGCCACGATGGCGATCTTGTCACACCGCTTGCCACACCGCGCTCGCTGGTTGCACAGACCTTCTTGCCACGGCGCTACCGAAAGGTCCCATGGCGACACGTTGTTGGATGAGCCGGAGCGAGGAACGGAGGAATTGCCGCTGCAAGCGCCTTTGCCGCATGTTGTTGCCTTGTCGCGTCCGGAAGCTTGTCGCCATCAGACTTCCCGCAAGCTCCTCTTGCCGGGCCTTGTATTCCATGTGCCCTGGTTGGCCTTCCCGACAAGCTCCTCTTGCCGGGTCTTGTCTCTTTGGCTTGAATACTTTGTTCTTGAAAGGCTCTAATGGACCCGCGGAGGACCTTGGCGATCACCAAGCAAGCCCTGCCGCTGGGTTGCGACGCCGTGCACGCAGTTCGGGATACTAAGGTACCCTACTCTAGTACAATCGACACACAAGGATTGGATGTGATATTAGGTATGGACTGGATGTCAAGTATGGAGGAAGCATTCGATCACAGCGAGTAAGTCAATTTATCTCACCACCCCGAGGGAAAAAGGATTAAGTATGTATCTAGGCATGTGCCTAGGAGGAGCCAAGTGAATGCCCTCACGGAGTTGTACAGAGGAAGTGCACAGAGTAAAGGATTTTCCGGATGTTTTCCCGGAGGAGTTACCGGGCATGCCACCAGATCGAGACATCGAGTTTTGATAGAGCTATTGCAGTGCATGTAGGCGAATATCCAAGAGACCCTATCGGATGCCCGCAAATGATCCGGAGGAAATTAAGAAACAGATCAAGGAGTTATTGGAGAAAGGTTATATTCGAGAGTTCATCACCTTGGGGAGCACCAAGATTTTGGTCGAGAAGAAGGACAAATCCCTGAGGATGGTCGTTGATTACCGAGCCTTGAATGAAGTAACGATAAAGAACAAGTATCCATTACCGATGATTAATGATCTGTTTGATCAGTTGCAAGGAGCTAAGGTGTTTTCGAAGATTGATCTACGGTCAGGATACCATCAGTTGAAGATTCAAGAGAAGGATATACCAAAGACATCGTTCACTATGCGGTATGGATTTTATGAGTATACGGTCATGTCGATTGGACTGACTAACGCCCCTGCCTATTTCATGAGTATGTTGAACAAGGTGTTCATGGAGTATTTGGACAAGTTTGTTGTGGTGTTTATTGATGATATTATGGTATACTCGAAGAACGAAGAGGAGCACAAGGAGCATTTGCATTTAGTTCTCGAAACTCGTGGAACACCAGGTTATCGCCAAGTTCAAGCAAGTGCAATTTTGGTTGAAGGAAGTTGGATTTCTTGGGCATGTTATATCGGGAGAGGGTATAGCAAGGACCCCAAGAAGGTTCGATCGATCACCGAATGGTTGGCACCCACTTCGATTAGCGAGATCCGCATTTCCTTGGACTCGCGGGATACTATCGGAGATTCATTGAGAATTTTTCCAAGATTGCTAAGCCAATGACTAAATTGCTGAAGAAGGATACTAAGTTTAAATGGACAGAAGATTGCGAGGCAAGTTTTCAGGAGTTGAAGAAACGATTGACTACAGCCCTAGTATTAACACTGCCAGATATACATAAGGAGTTTCAAGTGTATTGTGACGCCTCACGCTTGGGACTTGGATGTGTGCTTATGCAGGACGGAAAGGTTGTTCCGTATGCCTCACGACAACTGAAGCCCCATGAGTTGAACTATGCCACGCATGATTTGGAGCTAGCAACCGTAGTGCATGCATTGAAGACTTGGAGACATTATCTTATTGGAAATCGTTGTGATGTGTACACGGATCATAAGAGTTTGAAGTACATTTTCACACAGAAGGAGTTGAACCTTAGACAAAGGAGATGGCTGGAGCTTATAAAGGATTACGATATGAAGCTGCACTATCATCCAGGAAAGGCCAATGTCGTAGCAGACGCTTTGAGCCGGAAAAGTTACGCTAATATCCTTGAAAGTAAGGGATTGCCAAAGGAGTTAGCTGAGGATATCATGGGACTTCGGTTGGAGATTGTTGCAAGAGGTTTCATTGCAACAATGGAGGTTCAGTCTACATTGTTGGACAAGATTCAAGAAGCTCAGAAGGATGACAAAGAGATTGCCGAGATAAAGGAGAAGATGAGTAAAGGAAAGGCCAAAGGTTTTCGCGAGGATGAGCATGATACCTTATGGTTTGAGGACCGAGTTTATGTGCCCAATGATCCAGAGATCAGAAAGTTAATACTTCAGGAGGCCCATGACTCACCATACTCGATACACCCCGGAAACACCAAGATGTATTTGGGTTTGAAGGAACGTTTCTGGTGGACTGGTATGAAGAAGGATATTGCCGAGTATGTAGCCGTATGTGATGTATGTCGAGCGTGAAGGCAGAGCATCGAAGCCAGCCAGGATCATTACTGCCTATGCCGATACCGAATGGAAGTGGGATAAACTTGGCATGGATTTTATCACCGGATTGCCCAGAACCAAAACAGGATATGACTCAATATGGGTAATAGTGGATCGCTTGACCAAAGTGGCTCACTTCATCCCAGTGAAAACCACGTATACAAGTGCGAAGTTAGCTAAGATATATATGTCCAGGATCGTATGTTTGCATGGAGTTCCGAGGACCATCGTATCAGATAGAGGAACACAGTTTACTTCAAAGTTTTGGCATCAGCTACACCAGACTTTGGGAACAAGATTAGAGTTCAGACAACATTCCACCCGCAGACAGATGGACAGACAGAGAGAGTCAATCATATTTTGGAGGACATGTTGAGAGGTTGTGCGCTAGACTATGGGTCTAGTTGGGATGACAATTTGCCTTACGTAGAGTTCTCATACAACAATAGCTACCAAGCTAGTTTGAAGATGGCACCGTTCGAAGCTCTGTATGGACACAGATGTAGAACACCTCTGATGTGGGATGAGGTAGGAGACCGTCAGTTATTTGGACCAAATTTGATCAAAGAGTCGGAGGAGAAGGTTAAATTAATTCGAGACAGACTGAAGGTTGCTCAGTCCAGGCAGAAGAGTTATGCAGATTCAAAACGCAAGGAGGTAACCTATGAAATTGGAGATAGAGCCTATCTGCGAGTGTCACCCTTGCGAGGAGTGAAACGTTTTGGAGTTAAGGGAAAATTAGCTCCGAGATTTGTAGGACCGTACCGTGTTTTGGAACGGATGGGAGAAGTTGCCTACAAGCTGGAGTTACCTGAAGGATTATCAGGAGTTCACGACGTGTTCCACGTATCACTGTTGAAGAAGTGTCATGCTGAGATGGCAGATATACCGTTAAGAGATACATTGCCCTTGGAGGCGATTCAGTTGGACAGTAATTTGACCTATGAAGAGAAGCCAGTAAAGATTCTTGACTTTGACAGCCGAGTCACGCGCAACAAGGTTACCAAGTTTTGCACGGTTCAGTGGAGCCACCATACCGAGGAGGAAGCCACCTGGGAACGAGAAGAGGATATCCGCAAGGACCACCCGCACCTATTTTCTAGCCAACCCGAATCTCGAGGACGAGATTCATCTTAAGGGGGGGTAGGTTTGTAACATCCCAAATTTCCAATTTGGAATGTTATACATAGGTCATCCATGCATATCATAATTTATTGCATCTTCGTTCGCAATCCTCGAAATCCTAAGCAACTCAAGGACCCTCGAGAGAGTTGGGATTTTCCGGTTTCCTATTTGATTTTATCAAATAATGAAAACGAGGATTTTTATTTTAATTATTTTTCTCTCGAAAAATATTTCATAATAAAATAAATGAGGGAGATAATATGACTTCTCCAAAATAATTGAAATATTGGAGGAAAATGTTAAAATCATTATTTGGATTTTATTTGATTTTATTTGGGTTTTATTTGCGTTAGAAAATTGCACGTTTTAAAAATTGCACTTTAGGGCCAAGAAAATGTTCATCTCGTTCTAAATATTTCGTTTAGACGGTGAAAATTTGTTTTGGCATTTTTTGTTTTTTATTTTATTTTATAAGAATTTTTCCTGTCGTGAACTATTAAAAAACAAATCACTTGGCCAGACTTGGCCGGGCCAAAGCCCAGCCAGGCCAGGCCGGCCCAAACCGCCGACGCCGCCTTCCTCCTGCAGGCCGCCGCCGCAGAGTCCTGCTTGGACTCCGCCGGCGCCTGCCCTTCCCAAGGCACCGGACCCCCTCCTTTAAATACCACCGCCCGCCTCTAGCCATCACCACCGCCACGCCGCCGCCGCCGCCTCGAGCCGAGCCCCGAGCCGCCGCCGAGCCCCGCCTGAGCCGCCACCGCCATAGCCACCGCCATCCCGCCGTCGAGCCCGAGCCACGCCGGAGCCGAGCGAGGTAGCCGCCCCGCCGAACGGTTTTCCGAAGAAAACCGTTTCGGTTTTTTTTGAAAACTCTACTTTTTGTTTTTTTATAGATCGGTTTTTCTCCGGTTTATTTATTTAGTGAGCGTTCGCTCGTTCGTTCGTTTTAATGAACACGTTCTTCATTTAGTTTCAGATAACGAACGTTCATTTGTTAAGTTGTTCGTCATTTTTCTTTTTATCATATTTAATCCACGATTTTTCTGGTCGCGATTTCTGATCCGATTTTCGTTCTAGTTTAACTTTTCGCTCGTTTATCGGAATCAGGCGTTTCAAGCGCCTAGAGTTTCGTCTCGAAACCCTCTTTCCGAATAATCAACTCAAACAAGTTTTTACCTCTGTAAAATTTGACCTTAGTTCAGATTAGTAAACGGATCTTATTTCTTTCGCCATTTGAGTTTTGTTGCTTCGTTTGGTTTGATTCTTTACGCGAACCGGAGTTCTTAAGTTGAACTTTCTGGTCAACCTCTTTTAGTTGAGTTTTACCTATGCATCTTTGCTTGTTGCTTATGTATGTTATTGTTTGCTTGCGATACAATTCCCGGAGTGCGAAGCGTGTTACTACGAGTCTTTAGGATTCACGGATCGTCAGCAAGGCAAGTAACACATTGATCATACTCTTTTCATACCCAGTTTTTATGCATTAGTTTCAAACCTCAAACATTGCATGATCAGGATGTCATTAATTTGTGGGTTGGGAAGTAGTAGTTGAGGTAGAACCTATTGCCCTGTTACTATCAAACCCTTGGGAGTTACTTCTACGTGTTGCTATTATTGCTATGCTATGCTCAGTGAGCGTGGTTTGGGTTTGAGTGTATCCATGACAGATGTGAGATTGTTAATTAATGGTTTACTTTAAGGTGGCAACTTTAATACACATCCTGGTGGATTGAGGCACTGGGAACCCGGTGTTGTCATTTTATTTTGGAAATCCTGGGGTACCAGTGTGATCTTCCTATGGACCGCCACCCAGGCTCAAAGGGAACTGAGATTATTCATGTTAGAAACTTCCGTGTGCAGCCACAAGCTATTATGGGCTCTAGCGTAGTTGAGTAAGTTACGTGAAGCTCTTGAAGAGGTAGATCAGCAGGTAGTGGGTTTTGTAGGTTTGTGGGGAAAAGTGCGCAAACCTCTGCAGAGTGTACAATCTAATCATGGTTAGCCGTGTCCCCGGTTATGGACAATTCTGAGTATCTAGTACCTGAGTATTCACATGTATCTCATCACTCTTAATTAATATTGTTGGGTTGTTAACTACTTTAATTGGGATTGAGTTGGGGTTATACCTTCTCAATGATGTTTCAACCACCATGATAGTTAAATAAAATATATTCCTTTGTTGTAGGGAAAAATTGGCTTTTCGCAAAAATATAACCATAGAGCTTTCCACCAGCCAAATATGCATGTAGTGATAGCATTATTCTGTTCTTGCTCTACTGTGTTATATTGCCAGCATATTCCATGTGCTGACCCATTCTCGGGCTGCAACGTATTATGTTGCAGACTTTTCAGACGAGGAGTAAGGATCGTTAGGTCGTTGTCGTGCAGCTCAGCTATGCCGCTGGAGTTGATGGACTCACTTTATCTTCCAAGCCTTCCGTTGTTATCACATTAGATGGCCTTAAGTCATATTATTGTAATAAGTTCTCTTTGGAGACATTCGATGTAATAAGTGTGTGATTGCTACTCTGTTATAAATCCTTCGAGTACTGTGTGTGTCAGCATTACTGATCCAGGGATGACCCTGAAACACAGAGACTTGACCATCTGAGGTCCGGTCGCTACATTAGTCATGCCTTTTGGGTTAACTAATGCACCTAGTACTTTCATGAGATTAATGAATGGAGTTTTACGTGCTTTCATTGGATGATTTATGGTAGTCTATTTTGATGATATACTGATTTATAGCGAACCTTTGGAGGAACATTTGGAACATTTACGTGCTATTTTTATTGCTCTACGTGATGCACGTTTGTTTGGTAACCTTGGGAAGTGCGCCTTTTGCACCGACCGAGTATCTTTTCTTGGCTATGTTGTTACTCCACAGGGAATTGAAGTTGATAAAGCCAAGATTGAAGCTAATGAGAGTTGGCCGCATCCCAAAACGGCTACACAAGTGAGGAGTTTTCTTGGCATCGTTGGATTCTAAAGGCATTTTGTGAGAGATTTCAGCACCATCGCTGCACCTCTCAGTGAGCTTACAAAGAAGGATGTGCCTTTTGTTTGGGGTACCGCACAGGAAGAAGCCTTCACGGTATTGAAAGATAAGTTGACACATGCTCCTTTACTCCAACTTCCTGATTTTAATAAGACTTTTGAGCTTGAATGTGATGCTAGTGGAATTGGATTAGGAGGTGTGTTATTACAAGATGACAAACCTGTTGCATATTTTTCTGAAAAATTGAGTTGTCCTAGTCTAAATTATTCTACTTATGATAAAGAATTATGTGCTCTTGTTCGGACTTTAGAGACATGGCAACATTATTTATGGCCCAAAGAGTTTGTTATACATTCTGATCATGAATGCTTGAAACGTATTAAAAGTCAAGCTAAACTGAATCGTAGAAATGCTAAATGGGTTGAATTCATTGAGACTTTCCCTTATGTCATTAAACACAAGAAGGGTAAATAAAATGTTATTGCTGATGCATTGTCTCGTCGCTATACTATGCTTTCACAACTTGACTTCAAATATTTGGTTTGGAGACCATCAATTATCAATATGTGCATGATTCTGATTTTAAAGATGTAATGCAGAATTGTAAAGAAGGAAGAACATGGAACAAGTTCGTCGTTAATGATGGATTTGTGTTCCATGCTAACAAGCTATGTATTCCAGCTAGCTCCGTTCGTCTTTTGTTGTTGCAGGAGGCGCATGGACGAGGATTAATGGGGCACTTTGGCGTGAAGAAGACTGAGGACGTACTTGCTACACATTTCTTTTGGCCAAAGATGAGACGGGATGTTGAGCGTTTTGTTGCTCGCTGCACTACGAGTCAAAAAGCTAAGTCACGACTCAATCCTCATGGTTTATATATGCCTTTGCCTTTACCTTTACCTAGTGTTCCTTGGGAGGATATATCTATGGATTTTGTTTTAGGATTACCTCAAACAAAGAAGCAGAGGGATAGCATATTTGTTGCCGTGGACAGATTTTCGAAAATGGCACACTTCATAACATGTCATAAAAGTGATGCTGCTGCTAATGTTACTGATTTGTTCTTTCGTGAAATTATTCGCTTGCATAGTGTGCCATATACTATTGTTTCAGATCGTGATACTAAATTTCTTAGCCACTTTTGGAGATGTATGGGCTAAGCTGGGGACTAAACTGCTTTTTAGTACTACTTGTCACCTCCAAACTGATGGACAAACTGAAGTTGTCAATAGAACATTGTCTACTATGCTTAGGGATGTTTTGAAGAATAATAAGAAAATGTGGGAAGAATGCTTGCCTCATATTGAATTTTCTTATAATCGTTCATTGCATTCTACTACTAAGATGTGCCCTTTTGAAATTGTGTATGGTTTCCGACCTCGTGCACCTATTGCTTTGTTGCCTCTTCCATCTTCGGAGAAGGTTAATTTTGATGCTGAACAACATGCTGAATTGATTTCAAAAATGCATGACTTGACTAAGGAAAACATTGAGCATATGAATGCAATATATAAACTTGCTGAAGATAAGGGTAGAAAACATGTTGTGTTTGCACCTGGAGATCTTGTTTGGTTACATTTGCGTAAGGATAGATTTCCTGATTTGCGCAAATCAAAGCTAATGCCACGTGCTGGTGGTCCCTTTAAGGTGTTAGAGATAATAAATGATAATGCATATAAACTTGAGCTGCCTGTAGATTTTGGGGTTAGTCCCACTTTTAACATTGTAGATTTGAAGCCTTATTTGGGTGAGGAAGATGAGCTTCCGTCGAGGACGACTTCATTTCAAGAAGGGGAGGATGATGACAATACCATTGTTACACCCACAACCCCGGCTACTATACATACTGGACCAATTACTTGAGCTCGTGCACGCCAATTAAATTATCATGTACTTTCGTTTCTTGGTAATGATTCTAATGTCCATGAGAATATGATGCTGCCTAAATTGGATACATTTGTTTTGCTTACAAATGAAGGGCCTGGCATGGATAAGAGGGATGAACACTGGAGCAAGACCAAGCATGGAGATGATGGCATGCACAAGGGGAACAAGAGCGGAGTTACAAGTGATGATTTCAGGACTTTGAAGCCACCATAAGGAGTGCATGAAGCCTTGGACGAAACATACAAGATGCCACTTCATAAATTTCGTCCAGAGGCTATTCTAGGTGCTACGTCACCTTATTACTGGGCTAGGCCCATGTAATTTCGAAATACTTAAGTATAGGCTATTTTTAGAGTCTGTATGTGTGGGGAAACAAGAGTTAGGGTTGGTTTCGAACCCATCCGCCAAGGGCCACGAAATCCCCCCCTCTTCATCCATATATACAGCCCTTAGGGCGTCGCTTAGACTTTGGGTTTTGTTTAGATTAAAGGTTCACCATTGCTGCAACTTTGCGTACTTCGTTTATGTTCAACAACCAGACCAAGGCGTCACATACCCCCACCTTGATCAATAAAGCTTTCATGTTATATTCGCAATATCCAGATTGCAATCTTAGTTTCTTGCTTGTTCTGTGTTTGCTTGCAGGAAATAGACCCTCGTGGTCAGGTTGATCGTGCTATGGCGTGGTCAATAACCTCTCGGAGTTGGTTTAGCGATTACTAAGGCGCGACGTCCTCGCATGTTCATAGTCGGATCGTTAAAGTCGACTTCCACCGAAGTGATATCCATCATCTCATTGAAAGACGGGACACCTTTGCCTCTATCATTGTGCCCACCTGGTGGGCCCCCTCTAGTACTTATTGGCTCCAATATTTCTTATATATTCCATAAAAAATCTCCGTGAAGTTTCAGCTCATTTGGAGTTGTGCAGAATAGGTAGCCCGACGTAGCTTTTTGAGGTCCAGAATTCCAGCTGCCGGTATTCTCCCTCTTAGTGTGAACCTCTTGCATATTATGAGAGAAAAGGCATTAGAATTACTCCAAAAGGCATTATTATATATAAAAATAATATAAATAACAGTAGGAAAACATGATGCAAAATGGACGTATCAGTTATGAAATTCCTTTGGGTATGATAGAACAATTGCTAGCTAATCCTTATGCAGGAGATGGAACCGAACATCCTGATATGCACTTGATATATGTAGATGAAATTTGTGGATTATTTTAGCTTACATGTTTACCTGGAGATGAATCTAAGAAGAAGGTTTTCCCTTTATCTTTGAAGAGAAAAGCATTGGCATGGTATAGGCTATGCGACGATATTGGATCTTGGAATTGGAACCGATTGAAATTGGAATTTCACCAGAAAAAATTTCCTATGCATCTAGTTCATCGTGATCGGAATTATATATATAACTTTTGGCCTCGTAAAGGAAAAAGTATCGCTCTAGCTGGGGGGAGGCTTAAGTCAATGTTATATTCATGCCCCAATCCTGAGCTCTCAAGAGAAATTATTGTTCAGAATTTTTATGCTTGGCTTTCTCGTGATGATCAGTCCATGCTCGATACTTCTTGTACTGGTTCTTTTATGAAGAAGACTATTGAATTCAGGTGGCATCTTTTAGAAAGTATTAAACATAATTCTGAAGATTGGGAACTCGACGAAGGTAAAGAGTCATGTATTAAGCTTAAGTTTGATTGTGTTAAATCGTTTATGAATATCGATGATTTTCACAAGTTTAGCACTAAATATGGACCTAACTCTGAGATAGTAGCCTCTTTTTGTGAATCATTTGCTACTCATGTTGATCTCCCTAAGGAGAAGTGGTTTAAATATCATCCACCTATTAAAGAAGAAAATAAAGAACCGTGGTTAAAGATGAAACTATTATTTACAATGTTGATCCAGTTGTTCCTACTGCTTATATTAAAAACCACCTTTCCCTGATAGGATAAAGGAACATGCTAGGTTTCAAGCGTGGTCAATAAAAGTAATATTAGAGCACCTAAACTTGATGAGAAAATCAAAGTAGAACCTAGTGTTGATATGTTTAAAGATCTCTTGGTAGAAAATATAGATGGGCATGTTATTTACTTCTGTGATGAAGCTGCTAGAATTGCTAAACCCGATGAGAAAGATAAAAATAGACCTATTGTAGGCATGCCTATTGTCTCAGTCAAAATAGGAGATAAATGTTATCATGGTTTATGTGATTTAGGTGCTAGTGTGAGTTCTATTCCTTTTACGTTATATCAAGAAATTATGAATGATATAGCACCCGTAGAAATAGAAGACATAGATGTTACTATTAAACTTGCTAATAGAGACACCATCACACCACTTGGGATTGTTAGAGATGTTGAAGTCTTATGTCGTAAAATACAATATCCTACTGATTTTTTCTTGTTCTCGGTTCCCCACAAGATGACTTTTGTCCCATTATCTTTGGTATATCTTTCTTGAACACCGTTAATGCTAAAATTGATTGTGAGAGACAAACCGTCGGTGTTGTTTTGGTGATGAGTCTCATGAGTTCAATTTTTCCAAGTTTAGTAGAAAACATCATAAGAAAGAATTACCGAGTAAGGATGAGATAATTGTTCTTCTTCTATTACCGTGCCTCCTACTAGTCCACTAGAAGAATATTTGCTAGACCGTGAGAATGATATGCATATGCATGAAAGAAATGAGATAGATAAAAATTTCTTTGAACAACGTCCTCTGCTTAAACACAATTTTCCTATTGAAACTCTAGGTCCTCCTCCACCTAAGGGTGATCCTGTGTTTGAATTAAAACAATTGCCAGACACTTTGAAATATGCTTATCTTGATGAGCAAAAGATATATCTTGTTATTATTAGTGCTAACCTTTTATAACATGAAGAAGAAATATTATTGAAAATTCTAAAGAAGCACCGAGTTGCTATTGGATATACTCTTGATGATGTTAAGGGCATTAGTCCCACTCTTATGTCAGCACAAGATTAATATGGAGCCTGATGCTAAGCCCGTTATTGATCACCAATGATGTTTGAATCCTAAAATGAAAGAAGTGGTAAGAATTGAAACACTAAAGCTTCTAGAAGCAGGTATAATCTATCCCATAGCTGATAGTAGATAGGTAAGTCCCATTCATTGTGTCCCTAAGAAGGGAGGTATTACTATTGTTCCTAATGATAAAAATGAACTCATTCCACAAAGAATGGCCACTGGCTATAGAATGTTAATTGATTTTAGAAAAATAAATAAAGCAACTTGAAAATATCATTACCCTTTGCCTTTCATTGATCAAATGCTAGAAAGACTATCTAAGCACACACACTTTTGCTTCCTTGATGGATATTCTGGTTTTTCTCAAATACCTGTTTCACAACCTGATCAAGAGAAAACTACCTTTACTTGTCCTTTTGGAACCTATGCTTATATACGTATGCCTTTTTTATGCAATGCACCTGCAACCTTTCAAAGATGTATGACTGTTATATTCTCTGATTTTTGTGAAAAGATTGTTGAGGTTTTCATGGATGATTTTTCCGTTTACGAAACTTATTTTGATGATTGCTTAAGCAACCATGATCGAGTTTTCCAGAGATGCGAGAAAACTAATCTTGTCTTGAATTGAGAGAAGTGCCACTTTATGGTTAATGAAGGTATTGTCTTGGGACATAAAATTTCTGAACGAGGTATTGAGGTGGATAAAGCTAAAGTTGATGCAATTGAGAAAATGCCATGTCCTAAAGATATTAAAGGTATTCGTAGTTTCTTGGATCATGCTGGTTTCTATAGGAGTTTTATTGAAGACTTCTCTAAAATTTCTAGGCCTCTTACAAACCTTTTAGAAAAGGAAGTTCCATTTGTTTTTATGATGATTGTGTAGAAGCCTTTGAAACACTTAAGAAAGCCTTAACTTCTGCAACTATTGTTCAACCACCTGATTGGAATTTTCCTTTTGAAATTTGTGTGATGTTAGTGACTATGTTGTTGGTGCTGTTCTAGGACAAAGAGTGTCGGGGAAGCTGATCGTGGCCCACGAACACCTATGGGACCTGGGTCCCTTGTGGTTAGGAGGGGGGTGGAGAGTGCGCAAGAGCGGATCGAAGCAATGCACACGAGCAGATTTACCCAGCTTCGGAGCTCTCCGGAGAGATAATACTCCTACTGCTGCTTTGTGGATTATATTGTGTTCTTGCTAGGGAGCAATGGGAGCTACAAAACCTAGCCTGAGCGTATGTGTGAGTTCAATGAACTAAGCTGGAGCTGAGCCGACCCCTTTCTACGTTGCACTTGGGCCTCCTTTTATAGGCACAAGGGGTCACCACAGGTGGCAAGTAGAAAAGGGTAAGATAGTAAAAACAGAGGTTGGTACACCGCTTTATGCAAAGGTACAAATGATGTATACCTAACTCGACGGCAAGGGACAAGAGTCATAAATGCCCGTCTCGATCGCTGAAACAAAGGTAACAGGACCGTCAAGGCGCCTCCGCTTGCCACGATGGTAGCTTGTCGGCGCCGCTTATCGCTGCTCCCGCCTGGCTGCACAGCCCGCCGACACGCATGTTTGGGAGAGCCCGTGGTGACACGTTGGCGGATGAGCTGGAGCGGAGATGAAGAGGTCACTTGTCCGCGGCAGCACCTTGCCGCGGTAAGGTTCTTGTCGCGCTTGGGAGCTTATCGCTCACCAAGCCTTCCGGCAAGCTCCTCTTGCCGGGCCTTGTTTCGCCGTGCCTCGGTGGCCTTCCCGGCAAGCTCCTCTTGCCGGGCCTTGATTACTTTGTTCTTGAATGGCTCCAAAGGAGCCATTGAGGATCTTGGCGATCATCGGGCCAGCCACCGCTGGAGGTCTGCAACTGCCCGTGCACGAAGTTCGGGGTGCTAGGGTACCCTACTCTAGTACACCGGCAGAGCCCCCGGTGCAGGCCACACACGGCGCTAAGCTCTGTTGGGCGGGCCCAAAAGCAGTGCACGGACGCGCGTGGTCTTGATTACGCCGTTACTCGCCTTGGACCCACCGCGCCCCACGAACGTCATGCACCGGACGTGGCGCCGTGGGGAGATCGTGGGCTTTCTTTAATGGGAAAAATCGAACGCCGTCCCTCTCCCTTTATAGCGGGGAGCAGGGGCAGGACGCCCACTTGCCCTTGCTATCACATCAAAACCCCGTCGCTTCCCCTTTCTTCTCGAGCCCAAAGAGGCGGCGCCCGCCCCTCCATTGCCACCGGTGCCACCAACGCCGTCGACCTCCTCCACCACCTCTCCCCATGGCTCCGAAGGCCGACAAGGGAAAAGGCGTGAAATCGGCCGAGGCGCAGCGGCTCGCGGCGCTGCGGAAGGAGCGGGCCCTCTTCGATCCTCTGCTCGATAGGAAGGAGCTGCGGGAGCTGTACTATCTCTTCTGGTCGACGGAGACCCGGGCACATCCGCGCACGAGAGTCATCTCCGCCGCCACATCCGAGAAGGTATCCATCGGGTACCCCTTCTTGGCTTTTCTTCCACTGCGGGCTCTGCCGCCTTTTCTGAATTTTACGTGATGTCATGAACACTTATGGCCTCCGCCTCCTTGATTTCACCCCCAACGCCGTCCTCACCTTGGCCGTTTTCGCACACCTCTGCAAGAACTTTGTCGGGGTCCACCCAAACGTAGCACTCTTCCGCCATTACTTCATGCCCCGCGTAGAGAGAGGAGAGCCGCTTGCCGGGGGTATTGCATGGGTCTCTAGGATCGGCAAGAAGGAAGCGTATCTTGATGGAGAGTTGCGTAGCAAGTGGGAGGAGTGGAGACTGGTGGTGTTGGATCTTAGAAGAGGAGCCACGACCTTTCACCGCCTGCGCCAAACTCCCATAGTTCGCGGCAATGATTGGAGCAACTTGGCGCCGGAGGAGGACAAGTTGAAGATTGCCGTGACTAGGATTCTGCGTCTCCGGCAAGCAGGGCTTACCGTGGGAGGAGCAGTTGGCGCGGACTTCCTTCGCGCCGCATTGCGCCTTGCGGGGAGAGGAGGAGGCCCGCTTGGGAATTCCAGAATCGGCGGACATCATGAGGCTGCGCCGGGTGCGAACTGGAATTTTACTACCTTGGAGCTGGACGGCATGCTGCGGGAGTTGTTCAAGCTCGATGCGGATCACCCGAGTGGTGCATGTTGCCGAGGGAGTCGTGCCTGTGCAACAACTCGTCGCTGACGGCATCCAGCGATGATGATGCGTTGCGATTCCCATGGAATCGTTCCAACTTGGCAGGAGCCCGCCGACGACGTCGTTCAGCAGTTCTTCGACAACTTGGTGGAGGTGCCGATCCGCGCCGACGAGCAGAGGCGGTTCACTCGCGACACCACCGATCAGGAGATGGCGCGCATCGCCACAAGATTGGAGGAGGCGGCAGAAGCTGCCGCTGCCGGCGTGTTCGGGTTTACCGTCGAGGAGGCGGAGACAGCCGAGGCGGCAAGCCTCGCCGACCGGGAAGAGCTTGCCGGTGAGGAGGAACAGGCCGAGCCCGACGTCGATCCAGAAGAGCCGGTCGGTGGCGCTTCCCCTCCGCCGTCAAGCAGCTTGCCGCAGGAGGAGCCCGCGGCCCCGCCAAGGAGATGCCTCCGCAAGACCGGAGAAGTGGCGGGGTGGCAGACGGCCCAACAGCCGCCTCGCCACCCGACGCGCTCCACCGCGGCAAGCACCGTTGCCGCGGGAGCGCCTCCTGCCGCCACAGCAACGGGAGCGGGGTCTTCTGGAGTCGCGGCCCCTGCATCCGCCAAGCGTCCGAGGGAATCTTCTCCCCAATTAAATCGCTGAGCGGGAATTTGATCTCTCCGCCCTCAGCTCAGGAAGAAGAGGAAGAGTAAGATCTTGTCGCTGCTATTTGTAATCTTCAATTTATTGCTTTATTTTGTATCGGTGGCTTCACTGAACTTTCTCCTTCTTCAGGACGCTAGCTCAGAGGGCGTCGAAGAGGGCCAAGACCCCGGTGGTGGTTGTCTCAGATGATTCCCCTGCAGCGACAGGGGGCACGTCTGGAACTCCCTTGCCGGACCCGGCGACCCTTCAACAAAGCAGCCCCCAGCACAGCCCCCAGCGTAAGTGTTTGGCTTACTTTTCATGGCTAGGTGTGCTTGGGTGCTTCTCTGTCACTGATATCTGGTTTGTTGAAGTATGTAGGAGCAGAGCAGCCTCATCAGGACGCACCGGAGGTCACTCCCGAAGTTCTGCTTGCTTCAACTACGCCGCCGAGGGAGAACTCTCCGCCAAGGGAGCGTACTCCGGCAAGGGAGGCCTCTCCGACAAGGGGAGCTTCCCCGACGAGGGTCGGCGCCGACGACCCTCCGGTTGTGGAGACCGCGGCAACAGATCCCATTGCAGGTAATTTTCTTGTTTGAAAATCTCCCTTGGATTCTCTTTTCCTCTGTTCTTCTCTTTCGAACACTTGCTTGACTTGTTCTTTCTTTCTCTGACCATCAGATCCATCTGCTGGAGACCAGATGGAGACTGAGGCTGCCGGCGAGGAGGACGCTCGCGGCGACAATGTCGACGCCGCCAACATGGAAGAGGAGGCTGGCGCTGACGGGCCCGCCGGCGAGGAGGCCGCCAAGGCTGCTGGCGCAGAGGCTGGGAGGAATCTGGCGTCGACCGAGCGACCACGAGGTCAGCAGGCGCCACGCTGCACCGACCGCCGATCCTCCCGCCACCGATGTCGCACCAGACTCCGAAGAGCCCCAGCCCGGCGCCTATCTGAAGGCCGGCGAGGGCGTCTTTATCAAGCTCCCACAGGCTTCAAGCTCGTGGCACCGCCGAGGGAGAGACCTTCGACGGAGCTGCTTGCCTCCGCCTGGCTGTCGCTGGTCGATGCTCGAGCAGCAGCAGTGGTGAGCTGAGGAGGAGCAGCTGCTAAGGAGGTTCTTTGTCGCTCTACCGCGCTGACAAGCCAAGCTGGAGTCTGTGGAGGCGCTTGTCGCGAGGGCAGGAGCTGACTTGGAGAAACGCGAAAGAGCTCCGCGCGCCAACAAAGAAACTCTCGGGATATAGCAAAGCGCTGGAGCAGCTTGTCGAGGAGCGCACGGCCTTCATCTTGGAGAAGGGCGAGGTCGAGCAGCAGAGGCTTGCCGGCGAGAAGCTCTCCGCGAGAAGGTGGTGGCGCGCGGAAGATCAACCTCGGCAGCTATGAGGAAGATCTCGCCGTCTGCGAGCAAGCGATTAGCGGGCCACCGGGAGGCAAAGGATGCTGCTGCGGCTGTCGAGGCCGCCAAGAAGGCTGGAGGAGGGTGGCTCAGCTGGAGTCCACCCTCCGAAGAGCGCCGAGGAGGTCACCGGGTTGAAGCGCGGCGTGAGAAGGACGCCTACACCCTCGGTGAGTTGCGAGGCGCCACGAGAAGATCAAGGAGATCGGCGCCCCAAGGACTCCAAGGCGGATCTGAGCTGAAACCGACCACCTTGACGGAGGCGTTGGAAGGCGCCAAGGAGCGGGAAACGGGCCTCTTTGGAGAAGATCAAGGCCAACGAGGAACTCATTGTCGAATCTGTGATCGCCGAGAATAATCTCGAGACAGCATAATGCCTTTGGATGAGAAGGTCTTGTGGACACCGCCTTGACATCCATAATGAGTGATGGAGCTGGGATGGTGGATCTTGGGTACTCCACCGACGAGAACCTCCAACCCAGCGTCAAGCTCAGCCTGTTCTTCAAGGGCGTGCTGACGGGTCTCCAGCGGCTCCGGGAGGAGATCCCAAAGCAGCTGGCGGAGGAGTCGCGCCAAGTTTGCGCCGAGGCTCTCCAGAAGGTGCTGATGAAGGTGGCCTTCCGCAACCCAGGCGTCGACTTCACCAAAGTCCTCAAATCCCTGCCTCCATCTGCTGACGTTGAAGCGCTCAAAACCCTTGTCGCACCCATTGTGGACAGGGTGAGAGGAGTCAAGAGGCTCGATGGCGACCGCGTGGACTAGGCCGCCAAGCTTATCTTTCTCTTGTCGCTGTAGATCATGTTTAGGCGAAAAATCTATTAGATCCGCGACAAGTCATTATGTAATATACACTATCTTAGGTAATCGAATGCAATGTTATTTCCTTTACTCGATTTCTTCCCTTGTATGTTTATGCCCTACGCTTTTAGGGAACTTGTCGGTGCGAACACCTTTGTCTTGCGGCCGAAAAGTCGGAACTTCAACAACTCTTTGGCGATGCCGCCTCCGACAATTAACCTTGCCGCAACTAGTTGCAGCACGCTTAAGTTGTTGAGCGGACTCGAAACAAAGTAAGGGCAAGCTAATCGCATGAGTCGGTTCCTCCGCGCACTGGGTTATACAAAGTACTATCGCTCGAGGAAGATAACTTAAAATTTAAAACTGGTCGTTTAAACTTAGTAACTTAGCTTCTCTCGTTGTTCATTTCCGGCAAAGCGACAGATCCCTCGGCGACGCTGGCGGCCCACACCATTATCTTCTCCTTCCCCGGTTAACTTGTGGGCGGACGAACCTTCTTCTTATTTGAGAAGAAAGAAGAAAATAAAGTTATGGAGCCTAGTGGCTCGTTATTGCTTACGGGTGTGGATGCTGCACAAAATGTTAGATAACACATGCATATAAGATTATGAAAGCATGTATTGACAAGTTGTGCATAACACATAGGCTTTATCGATGCACGGGTCTGCGCGGCTTTGTACAAAGGATTACATGCAACAGCGGCAAGACTTGTACAAAGGGTGGTTGCGGAACGGGTTCCGCAACCGCGCCTCATGGGTAAAACTTGCGAAGATGCTCTATATTCCAGGAATTGCTCACGGAACACCATCTTCGGTCTCAAAGCGGACAGCGCGGGCCTAGTGACTTCGTTTCACCCGATAAGGGCCTTCCCACTTCGGCGTCAACTTGTTGGAATTCTTGGCGGACTGAACGCGCCGAAGAACAAGGTCGCCTTCCTCGAAGCTTCTGGCATTAACTCTGCGGCTATGGTAGCGACGCAAAGCTTGCTGGTAACAAGCAGCTCGTACAACAGCCTGAAGACGATCTTCCTCGAGGAGCAGCACGTCATCTTGTCGCAGCTGCTCTTGCTCAAGCTCATCATAAGCGAGCACTCTAGGTGACCCGTATACGAGTTCCGTGGGGAGAGCTGCCTCTGCTCCATAGACTAGAGCGAAAGGTGTCTGGCTAGTGGCTCGATTTGGCGTCGTCCTGATCGACCAAAGAACCACCGGCAGCTCCTCGATCCAGTTTCTTCCGCACTTGCGTAGCCTGTCGAAAGTTCTGGTCTTGAGTCCCCGCAGCACTTCAGCGTTTGCCCTCTCTGCTTGACCGTTGCTTCTCGGGTGAGCAACAGAAGCAAAGCAGATCTTGGCGCCAAGATCTTGGGCGTACTGCATGAAGGTGCGGCTCGTGAACTGTGTGCCGTTGTCGGTGATGATCCGGTTAGGAATCCCAAACGGCAAACAATTGACTGAAGAACTTGATGCTTGTCGTCTGTCACCTTCCTCACTAGTTCCACTTCCGCCACTTTGTGAACTTGTCGATTACAACGTACAAGTACTCAAAGCCCCGACAGCTTCGGGGAAGGGGCGAGATGTCGAGCCCCGGATCGAAAAAGGGCCAGGATAAAGGGATCGTCTGGAGAGCTTGAGCTGGTTGGTGTATCTGTTTGGAATCGGCGGCATGCTTCACACTTGGTTACTTGTGCGGTTGCATCTGGAGGGCTTCGGCGAGAAGAAACCTTGCCGGAAAGCTTTGCGGCAAGTGCTCTTCGCCAATGTGGTGACCACATATGCCTCCATGTATCTCTGCCAATAGCTTATGTCCATCTTCCCGGCAAATACACTTCAATTTCACACCGTTGAGTCTTCTTACTGCATAAGATGTTGTCAACAAACTGGTACATACTTATTTGCCGGGCTACTTTTTCCGCTTCTTCTTGCTCTTGGGAAGTTCTCTGTCGAAGGAAGTGGACGATTTGCTGCGCCCATGTTGGAGCTCGTGGCTCGACAACGAGACTAAAGGCTCATCTACCACTGCGGGAACATTAGCTTCCACGGCAAGAACCTGTGGTTCTGCCGGAGCTTGATGATCCCCGGCAAGCTTGTCGGAGCAAAGCTTGTCGGGAGCGTCTGCTTCAACGAAACAAACCATAGGGTTTGTCGGAGCAGACTGCTCCTCAGTGATGTTTGCATTGATTTTAGGGACCTTCTTGGCGGCGGCTCCAGGGAGCTCTGCCGGAAAGTAGTCGCCGGAAACCAATTTTCTCTTCTTGTTCTGTCCTATTGATGGTGTTACGGTTGGCTTAGTCAGCTTGAGCACAAAAATTCCTGGTTCCACAGGTAACTTAAGTGCGGCACATTTGGAGAGGCCGTCAGCAATATCATTCCGAGCTCTTGGAACATGTTCCATTTGCAGGCCCTCAAAGTGCTCTTCTAGCTTCTTCACTTCATCGACGTAGGCTTCCATCAACGGACTCTGATAATCTTTATTTACTTGGCGGACGACAAGTTGCGAGTCCCCGACAATGAGCTTCTTGATCCCAAGGTCTACCGCAAATCTCGAGACCGCAAGCAAACCTTCATACTCTGCGGTATTATTTGTTGCTTGTTCCTTGGGAAAGTGCATCTGGACTATGTACTTGAGGTGCTCTCCGGTGGGTGCGATAAGCAGCACGCCGGCACCGGCGCCTTGCAGCGAGAAGGCACCATCAAAGTACATCAGCCACTCTTTATTTGCCTCCTTGACGGGGATGCTTGTCTCTGGTATTTCTTCATCTTGCGTTGGCGTCCATTCTGCTATGAATTCTGCCAATGCCCTGCTTTGGATAGTTGAAGTACTTTCAAACTTGAGACCAAAGCTTGACAGCTCCAGTGCCCACTCGACAATTCTGCCTGTTGCTTCTGGGTTTTGCAAAATCCTCTTCAGCGGAAAGCGAGTGACAACTATTATCTCTTGTGCTTGGAAGTAATGGCGCAGCTTTCTCGAGGCCATGAGGAGGCGAAAAGCAACTTCGCACACCGAGTACCTTGACCTAGCCCCTGCAGAGAGGGCCCGACAAAAGTAGACCGGGCGCTGCACCATCTTTTTTACGTATCTTGTCGCAACCTGCGCTGATCGCCCTTGCTCGGACCCGAGCTTGTGGCGGAAGCCCCGCTTGTCGCTGGATTCACTGCCTCGGTTGCGGCTCATCATCCGCCTCCCTCTCTGCTACTAACGCAGCACTAACCACTTGATTGGTTGCCGCTATATACTGATAGCAACTTCTCTTGTGGCCTAGGTGCGACAAGTATTGGAGCGGAGGACAGGTATCTCTTCAAGTCCTGCAGCGCAGCCTCCGCGCCGAGTCCATTTCATTGGACCTGCCTTTTCAAAATCTTGAAAAATGGCGTATGCCGCTCAACAGACTTAGAGATGAACCTGCCGAGAGCAGCCACGCAACCGGCAAGCCTTCGACATCCTTGGCGCGCTTTGGTGCTTCAATCTTCTCAATGGCCTTGATCTTGTCGGGATTGGCTTCAATTCCCGCTGAGATATAAAGAACCGAGAAGCTTGCGGAAGGGACTCCAAACACGCACTTCTCGGGGTTGAGCTTGAGGTTGATCTGCGCAGATTTGCAAATGTCTCATCAAATCCTGAATCAGAGTTGCTTTGTCCTTGATCTTGACCACTATGTCATGCATGTAAGCTTCTACATTTCTGTGTATTTGTGGCTCAAAAGCATCATGGACTACTCTTGCAAAGGTTGAACCAGCATTCTTTATACCGAAAGGCATCCGTATGAAACAGTACGTGCCACATGGTTTAATGAATGCGGTTTCTCTTCATCCTCTTCGCCATGAAGATCGATGGTATCTGAATATGCATCAAGAAATGAAAGCAAATCACATCCAGCCGTGGAGTCAACAATCTGGTCTATACGTGGCAAGGGAAATGGGTCTTTGGGACAAGCTTTATTAACATCCGTAAAGTCAATACAAAGTCTCCATTTCCCATTTGCCTTACGTACAACTACCGGATTGGCCAACCACGTGGGATGGAGGACTCCTCTGACAAGGCCTGCTGCTTCCAACTTCTTGATTTCTTCCGCTATGAATTCTTGGCACTCCACTGCTTGTTTTCTAACTTTTTTCTTGACGGGCCGCGCGTGAGGACAGACAGCTAGGTTTTGCTCAATTACTTTCCTGGGAACTCCGGGGATGTCAGATGGTTGCCATGCAAACACATCGATGGTGAAGGTACCACCAGTGCCGTCCTCCTTGGCGGGCACCTTCTTAGTCTTCGGCGGAGCTGCCATCTTCTTCTTGCACTTGCCGGTGGAGCTCGATGGTGCGTCCTCGTCGGTAGCGCAGCACTCCGAAGAGGTGCACTTGCCGGAGTGGGCATCAGAGCTCTTGCCGGACTTGGTGGTCTTCTTCCCCCCGGGAGCTTCAGCGGCAAGTGGTTTGCTATCTGTCGCGGCTGCTGCATCCCGGTAAATCTTGTCGGCGCAGATAAGCGCATCCTTCTTGTCGCCATGGACAGAAATGACGCTTATCGGGCCGGGCATCTTGAGTAAGTTGTAAGCATAATGAGAGGCGACCATGAATTTGGCGAGTGCTGGACGGCCAAGTATGCCATTGTAGGGCAATGGGAAATCGGCAACGTCAAACGTGACCCTCTCAGTTCTGAAGTTGAGCTCGCTGCCGAATGTTACCGGCAACATGATCTTCCC
The DNA here is from genome assembly GCA_021605205.1 of Aegilops longissima. NCBI lineage: Eukaryota > Viridiplantae > Streptophyta > Magnoliopsida > Poales > Poaceae > Aegilops > Aegilops longissima. The sequence continues at coordinate 357,967,151 of CM038682.1, forward strand.
TTTGGGCTTGCTCCTTCCTGGGTTGATTCCTTGGAAAGTACCAGTTTCTTGAGCTCATTGTCGAGGATTTGAAGCTTACGAGCACTGCGAGAGGAGATCAAATTCAGGCGGCCCGCCGTCAACCAACATCTTTGTGACCTTGAGGTTGCGGATGGTTGGTGAGACCAACATCGGCAAGCACCCGACCGCAGTGATGCGATCGGGGTGATCCTCAATGTCAAAGATGATGGGCGTCTTGGACCACTTGAGGTTTGCGTGACTCTATGGATGGTTCTGCTGCATTGACCTCACGCATCCATTGCTTGAGTTGGCGGTGCGAGGTATGCAGAGAAGCACCACCGTCAACGCAAAGGACCTCCGTTGCCTTCTGAAACTCCTGCTCATCAGCTTCATCGTCTTCCATGTCTTCGTCATCTTCACCTTCGTCTTCTTCCTTGTCGCGGCCACGGGGAGGCCTGTCTCCTTGCCGCTGCTTGGCCTTGCCGCGGCGTCCTCCCCGACCGAGTCTCTTCTTACTAGTTGCACCTGCATCTTCCTGGGCCTTCTCCTTGTCTCGCCGCTCGTATTCAGCTCTCTGTAGCTCAACAAGTTGCTCGACTTTCTTGCAGCTCTGGTGATCGTGGCCCTTGGTGCGGTGGATCTTCCAGTACTGCTTGTTGGAACTGTCAGGCTTGTCGGCGGCCGCCACAGCCTGGCGGTCGGCATCAGCGGCAACCTCCTTGCCGGAGCCACCAGCCTTGGCTTTGTTGGCGGCACCATCCTTGCCGGACTGCTCGACAACTAGTACTTCTTGGTTTTTCTTCCTTCTGTTGTTTCGCCGCCGGCTCTTCCTTGCCGGTGCGGTCTCCTCACTATCAGACTCTGCTCCCACATTCTCTCCTAGGAGTCTTCTTCCTTCTTCAGCGTGCACACTTGTCGGCCGGGCGAGCTCGTGACGTCTTTCACTTTGCACATCGCCATCTCCTCCCTCATCCTGCGATTTAGTACATTACGATGAAATGCACCGATCACCGCGGCGTGGTGGGCGTGCAGGATGTTGTAGTGCACTCGATTGAATCTCTGGATGAATTTGCGCAGGACTCTCCTTCCTTCCAGGCGGCGGTGAAGGTCACTCTCTTGGCCATGGGGCTTGTGGCGCTTTGTGAAGGCGCCGACAAACTGGTGGCACAAATCCACCCAAGAAGAAACAGAGCTGTCCGGCAAGTGCATGAGCCAAGATCTGACGTTTGGCTTGAGCACCAGGGGAAAGTAGTTGGCGAGGATCTTGTCGTCTCGTCCCCCCGCAGCCTGCACCGCGATGGTGTAGATGCTGAGGAACTTCGACGGGTGTGTCCTGCCATCATACTTCTCCGGCACATCTGGCTTGAAGTTTTTCTTGTCGGGCCACCATACTTGCCACAGCTCACGAGTGAATGCAGGGCAACCTACCGCGTACGGCAAGTCGCCTGGTTCCCCTGGCGCATGCATATCGACAGTGGGCCCGGCGCGCTGGTCGGATTGACGACGCGCTTCTCTTCGGCGCTCGATACGTGTTCGAGCGTCTTCTTCTTGCCGTTCTCAAAGAACTTGGCGCTGGTCGCGACGAGCTCACGGATCCGACGACGCTGTGGAGTCGCTGTCGAGGTGGATCCGGCGAGTCGGCGATCTTAACCTTCGGGAAGGAGTGCACTGTGGCTGCACCCCGCAAGTCTCGTCGCCATCGGCTCGTGTCTTGTCGCCTTGCCGCGGCTGCGAGGCGCTTGGCTGCCGCGGGACGTCGCCGTTGGCAAAGCCGATGAGGCTCTGGATTGTGGCCCTCCATTCGTCGACCTTGTCGGCCGTTGGAGGGTAGTCTAGAAGTAGCTGAGCTCTCGCCAAGGCTTCTACGGGAGTAGTGGGTGGCAAGGGCGTACGTAGCGAGGAACGGGATGTGCTCGGACTCCTAACCAAGTTAGGAGGAGCAACATCCCGCCCAAGCGACCGCACTCCGCTCGTCCCGCATCTTGATGTGCATGCGGTCTCGAGGCCTCGGATCCTCCAACTTGGCCTTGATCCAACGGCGTATGGTGCGCGAGTATCATGACGCTGTCGGTCCCGCGCCTCTTGAGAAGGACGCGGTGCGGACTCGGACGCCGACGCCTGTGCTGCCTTGTCCTTTGACCTGGCAGCGTTGTGGGCTCTCTCAACGACGCCCGTTCCTCCGCCAGCGTTTCCCCCACCACCTGACAGCTCCGGTGGTGGTGGGTTCGATGCTGACGGCTCTGCTGCTGCCGAAGACTTCTTCTTCGGTGCCATGTTGATGAAGAAACTGCTCGTGTGAACGCCGGATCGGGTTCACACAACCTCGACGCCCCCTACCTGGCGCGCCAAAGATGTCGGGGAAGCTGATCGTGGCCCACGAACACCTATGGGACCTGGGTCCCTTGTGGTTCGGAGGGGGGCGGAGAGTGCGCAAAGAGCGGATCGAAGCGATGCACACGAGCAGATTTACCCAGCTTCGGAGCTCTCCGGAGAGATAATACTCCTACTGGTGCTTTGTGGATTATATTGTGTTCTTGCTAGGGAGCAATGGGAGCTACAAAACCTAGCCTGAGCGTATGTGTGAGTTCAATGAACTAAGCTGGAGCTGAGCCGACCCCTTTCTACGTTGCACTTGGGCCTCCTTTTATAGGCACAAGGGGTCACCACAGGTGGCAAGTAGAAAAGGGTAAGATAGTAAAAACAGAGGTTGGTACACCGCTTTGTACAGTGTACAGTGATCTATACCTAACTCTGACGGCAAAGGACAAGAGTCATAAATGCCCGTCTCAGTCGCCTGAACAGTGTAACAGGGACCGTCAAGTGCGCTTCCATTTGCCACGATGGTAGCTTGTCAGCGCCGCTTATCGTTGCTCCCCGCTGGCTGCACAGCCCGTCGACACGCATGTTTGGGAGAGCCCCGTGGTGACACGTTGGCGGATGAGCTGGAGCGGAGATGAAGAGAGGTCACTTGCCGCGGCGAGCACCTTGCCGCGGTAAGGTTCTTGTCTCGCTTGGGAGCTTATCGCTCACCAAGCCTTCCCGGCAAGCTCCTCTTGCCGGGGCCTTGTTTCCTTCGTGCCCTGAGTGGCCTTCCCGGCAAGCTCCTCTTGCCGGGGCCTTGATTACTTTGTTCTTGAATGGCTCCAAAGGAGCCATTGAGGATCTTAGCGATCATCGGGCCAGCCTGCATGCTGGGTGTTGAATCGCCCGTGCACGAGTTCGGGGTGCTAGGGGTACCCCTACTCTAGTACACCGACAAAGAGTTGATAAGAAGTTAAATGTTATCCATTATGCTAGTAAAACTCTAGATAGTGCTCAACAAAATTATGTTACTACTAAAAAAGATTTTTTAGCAGTTTTGTTTGCTTGTGATAAATTCAGATCTTATATTGTTGATTCTAAAGTGATTGTTCACACTGATCATGCTGCTATAAAATATCTTATGGAAAAGAAAGATGCTCAACCTAGACTCATTATGTGGGTTCTCATGTTACAAGAATTTGATTTACATATCACTGGTAGAAAAGGAGTTGAGAACCCTATAGCTTATAACTTGTCTAGCTTAGAAAACATTCTTGATGACCCACTACCTATTGATGATAGTTTTCCTGATGAGCAACTAGCCTTTCCTTTTACCGGAAGGGGAAAGGGGGGCGGAGAGGGAGGAAGAGAAGTAAAGTGGGGCACTGCCCCCACCTCTAGTCCAATTCGGACTCCTCCCTTGGGGGGTGCGTGTCACCCCTTGTGGGCTGCCTTGCCTCCCTCCTAGCCCATATAGCCCATATCTTCCCCCGGGGGGTTCCGGTAACCCCCCGGTACTCCGATACGTACCTGATACATTCTGAAACACTTCGGCTGTCCGAATACTATCGTCCAATATATCAATATTTACCTCTCGACTATTTCGAGACTACTCGTCATGTCCGTGATCTCATCCGAGACTCCGAACAATCTTTGGTCACCAAATCACATAACTCATAATACAAATCATCATCGAACGTTAAGCGTGTGGACCCTACAGGTTCGAGAACTATGTAGACATGATCGAGACACCTCTCCGGTCAATAACCAATAGCGGAACCTAGATGCTCATATTGGTTCCTACATATTCTACAAAGATCTTTATCGGTCAAACCGTAATGACAACATACATCACTCCCTTTGTCATCGGTATGTTACTTGCCCGAGATTCGATCGTTGGTATCTTCATACCTAGTTCAATCTCGTTATCGGCAAGTCTCTTTACTCGTTCCGTAATGCATCATCCCGTAACTAACTCATTAGTCACATTGCTTGCAAGGCTTATCATGATGTGCATTACCGAGAGGGCTGATACGTCCATTTTGCATCATGCTTTTATATCGATATTTATTGCATTATGGGATGTTATTTCAAATTATGTCACAATACTTATGCCTATTCTCTCTTATTTTACAAGGTTTACATAAGGAGGGAGAATGCCGGCAGCTGGAATTCTGGGCTGGAAAAGGAGCAAATATTAGAGACCTATTTTGCACAACTCCAAAAGTCCTGAAACTCCACGGAACATCTTAAGATAAATAATAAAAAATCATCACCAAAGATGAAGGCCATGGGCCCACACCTTGTCCACGAGGGTGGGGGGCGCGCCCCCTACCTTGTGGGCCCCCTAGTGGCCCTCCGATGACCATCTTCTGCTATATGAAGTCTTTCGTCAGGAAAAAACCCAGAAGCAACCTTTCGGGACGAGACTCCACCGCCACGAGGCGGAACCTTGGCGGAACCAATCTAGGGCTCTGGCGGAGCTGTTCTGCTGGGGATACTTCCCTCCGTGAGGGGAATCATCACCATCGTCATCACCAACGCTCCTCTCATCAGGAGAGGGCAATCTCCATCAACATCTTCACCAGCACCATCTCATCTCCAAACCCTAGTTCATCTCTTGTATCCAATTCTTGTCTCCAAGTCTGGGATTGGTACTAGTAGGTTGCTAGTAGTGTTAATTACTCCTTGTAGTTGATGCTAGTTGGTTTATTTGGTGGAAGATCATATGTTCAGATCCTTTATGCATATTATTACCCCTCTGATTATGAACATGAGTAGTTATCTTTGTTCCTGAGGACAAAGGAGAAGTCTTGCTATTAGTAGTCATGTGAATTTGGTATTCGTTCGATATTTTGATGAGATGTATGTTGTCTAGCCTCTAGTGGTGTTATGTGAACGTCGACTGCATAACACTTCACCATTATTTGGGCCTAGAGAAAGGCATTGGGAAGTAATAAGTAGATGATGGGTTTCTAGAGTGACAGAAGCTTAAACCCTAGTTTATGCGTTACTTCGTAAGGGGCTGATTTGGATCCATATGTTTCATGCTATGGTTAGGTTTACCTTAATACTTTTGTTGTAGTTGCGGATGCTTGCAATAGAGGTTAATCATAAGTGGGATGCTTGTTCAAGTAAGAACATCACACAAGCACCGGTCCACCCACATATCAAATTATCAAAGCACCGAACGTGAATCATATGAACGTGATGAAAACTAGTTTGACGATATTCCCATGTGTCCTCGGGAGCGCTTTTCCTATTATAAGAGTTTGTCCAGGCTTGTCCTTTGCTACAAAAAGGATTGGGCCACCTTGCTGCACTTTATTTACTTTTGTTACTTGTTGCTCGTTACAATTTATCTTATCACAAAACTATCTGTTACCACTTATTTAAGTACTTCCAGAGAATACCTTGCTGAAAACCGCTTATCATTTCCTTCTGCTCCTCGTTGGGTTCGACACTCTTACTTATCGAAAGGACTATGATCGATCCCCTATACTTGTGGGTCATCAAGACTCTTTTCTGGCGCCGTTGCCGGGGAGTGTAGCGCCTTCGGTAGGTGGAATTTGGTAAGGAAAAATTTATATAGTGTGCTGAAATTTACATGTCACTTGTTACTATGGAAAGTAATCCTCGAGGGGCTTGTTCGGGTATCTTCACCCGTCCCAAGAGAGCAAAGAGTTGCTCCTCAACCTACTGAACCTATTGAAAATGAAACTCCTTTTGAATTTCCTTCGGGTATGATGGAAAAACTGCTAGCTAATGCTTTTACAGGAGATGGAACAAAGCATCCTGATGAGCACTTAATATATGTGGATGAATTTTGTGGATTATTTAAGCTTGCAGGTATACCCGATGATGTTGCTAAGAAGAAGGTATTCCCTTTATCTTTGAAGGGATACGCATTGACATGGTATAGGCTATGTAATGATACAAGATCATGGAACTATAAAAGATTGAAATTGGAATTTCATCAAAAGTATTACCCTATGCATCTTGTTCATCGTGATCGCAATTATATATATAATTTTTGGCCTCGCGAAGGAGAAAGCATCGCTCAAGCTTGGGGGAGGCTTAAATCAATGTTATATTCATGCCCCAATTATGAGCTCCCAAGAGAAACAATTATTCAAAGTTTTTATGCTCAGCTTTCTGAAAATAATCGCACCATGCTCGATACTTCTTGTGTTGGCTCTTTTATGATGAAGACTATTGAATTCAAATGGGATTTATTGGATAGAATTAAATGCAACTCTGAAGATTGGGACCTCGACGAAGGTAAGGAGTCAGGTATGACACCTAAGTTTGATTGTGTTAAATCTTTTATGGATACCGATATTTTTCGTAAGTTTAGTGCTAAATATGGACTTGACTCTGAGATAGTAGCTTCTTTCTGTGAATCTTTTGCTACTTATGTTGATCTCCGTAAGGAGAAGTGGTTTAAATATCATCCTCCCATAGAAGTAAAAGTAGCTGCACCTATTAAAGTTGAAGAAAAGACTGTCACTTATAATGATCCTATTGTTCCTACTTCTTATGTTGAGAAACCACCTTTCCCTGTTAGAATAAAGGATCATGCTAAAGCTTCAACTGTTGTTCGAAAAAGCAATATTAGAACTTATACACCTCCTGAGCAAGTTAAAGTAGAACCTAATATTGCTATTGTTAAAGATCTCTTGTCTGATAATATTGATGGGCATGTCATTCAGTTCAACGGTGAAACTTCTAGAATTGCTAAACCTTGTGCTAAAGATAAACATAGACCTGTGGTAGGCGTGCCTGTTATTTCTGTTAAAATAGGAGATCATTGTTATCATGGCTTATGTGATATGGGTGCAAGTGCTAGTGTTATACCGCATACTTTATATGAAGAAATTAAGCATGAAATTGCACCTGCTGAGATAGAAGATATTGATGTCACAATTAAACTTGCCAATAGAGATACTATATCACCAGTTGGGATTGTTAGAGATGTTGAAGTCTTGTGTGGGAAAACTAAATATCCTGTTGATTTTCTTGTTCTTGGTTCCCCACAAGATAGCTTTTGTCCCATTATATTTGGTAGACCCTTCTTGAACACTGTTAATGCTAAGATAGACTACGAAAAGAATGATGTTACTATTGGCTTAGATGATATGATTCATGAGTTTAATTGCTCTAAATTTAGTAAACAACATCGTGAAGAAGAGTTGCCTAGTGAGGATGAAATTATTGGTCTTGCTTCTATTGCCGTACCTCCTAGTGATCCTTTAGAACATTACTTGCTAGACCATGAAAATGATATGTTCATGAATGAGAAAAGGGAAATAGATGAAGTATTCTTTAAACAGGAACCTATTCTGAAATACAATTTGCCTGTTGAAATCTTAGGGGATCCCCCTCCACCTAAGGGTGATCCTGTGTTTGAGCTTAAGCCGTTGCCTGATAATCTTAAATATGCTTATCTTGATGAAAAGAAGATATAACCTGTTATTATTAGTGCTAACCTTTCAGAGCATGAAGAAGAAAGATTATTGAAAACTCTTAAGAAGCACCGTGCCACTATTGGATATACTCTTGATGATCTTAAGGGCATTAGTCCCACTCTATGTCAACATAAAATAATTTGGAAGCAGATGCCAAACTAGTTCATGATCCTCAACGACGTCTGAATCCTAAAATGAAAGAAGTGGTAAGAAAATAAATACTAAAGCTTCTGGAGGCAGGTATAATTTATCCCGTTGCTGGTAGTCAGTGGGTAAGTCATGTCCATTGTGTCCCTAAGAAGGGAGGTATTACTGTTGTTCCTAATGATAAAGATGAATTGATCCCACAAAGAATTATCACAAGTTATAGGATGGTAATTGATTTCCGCAAATTAAATAAATCTACTAAGAAAGATCATTACCCCATACCTTTTATTGATCAAATGCTAGAAAGATTATGCAAACATACACACTACTACTTTCTAGATGGTTATTCTGGTTTCTCTCAAATACCTGTGTCGGCTAAAGATCAATCAAAGACTACTTTTACATGCCCGGCTGGTACTTTTGCTTATAGACGTATGCCTTTCGGTTTATGTAATGCACCTGCTACCTTTCAAAGATGCATGATGGCTATATTCTCTGACTTTTGTGAAAAGATTTGTGAGGTTTTCATGGACGAATTTTCCGTCTATGGTTCCTCTTTTGATGATTGCTTGAGCAATCTTGATCGAGTTTTGCAGAGATGTGAAGAAACTAATCTTGTCTTGAATTGGGAAAAGTGCCACTTTATGGTTAATGAAGGTATTGTCTTGGGGCGTAAAGTTTCTGAAAGAGGTATTGAAGTTGATAAAGCCAAGGTTGACGCTATTGAAAAGATGCCATGTCCCAAGGACATCAAAGGTATAAGAAGTTTCCTTGGTCACGCCGGATTTTATAGGAGGTTCATTAAGGACTTCTCAAAAATTTCTCGGCCTCTGACTAATTTATTACAAAAAGATACACCATTTGTCTTTGATGATGATTGTTGAGGGAGTCCTGGATTAGGGGGTGTCCGGGCAGCTGGACTATAAGCTTTGGCCGGACTGTTGGACTATGAAGATACAAGATTGAAGACTTCGTCCCGTGTCCGGATGGGACTTTCCTTGGCGTGGAAGGCAAGCTTGGCAATAAGGATATGTAGATCTCCTCGCATTATAACCGACTCTGTGTAACCCTAGCCCTATTCGGTGTCTATATAAACCGGAGGGTTTTAGTCCGTAGGACAACATACAATCATACCATAGGCTAGCTTCTAGGGTTTAGCCTCTCTGATCTCGTGGTAGATCCACTCTTGTACTACCCATATCATCAATATTAATCAAGCAGGAGTAGGGTTTTACCTCCATCGAGAGGGCCCGAACTTGGGTAAAAACATCGTGTCCCTTGTCTCCTGTTACCATCCGCCTAGACACACAGTTCGTGACCCCCTACCCAAGATCCGCTAGTTTTGACACCGACATTGGTGCTTTCATTGAGAGTTCCTCTGTGTCGTCATCATCAGGCTTGATGGCTCCTTCGATCATCGTTAGCGATGCAGTCCAGGGTGAGACTTTTCTCCCCGGACAGATTTTTGTATTCGGGCGGCTTTGCATGCTGGGCCAATTAAGCAGCCTGGAGCAGATTGAAAGCTACGCCCCTGGCCATCAGGTCAGGTTTGGAAGCTTAAACTACACGACCGGTATCCGCGGAGACTTGATCTTCGACGGATTCGACCCCCTGCCGAGTGCTCCGCACTGTCACGATGGGCATGATTTGGCTCTGCCGTCAAACAGTGTCCTGGAGGCCACACCCACATCCGCTCTGACCTTTAATTCGGAGCCTACTGCGCCGATCGAGGGCGGGTGGCTAGACCCCGCCACGGAGGCTGCAGCCTCAACGGCGATCGATCCAAACACCAACCTTATCCTTCGCGAGGCCCGTGACTCCACATTGCCGGACTCTCCTCCGAACTCTGAACCCTCCACACCCCTGCCAATCGAATCCGATTGGGCGCCGATCATGGAGTTCACTGCCGCGGATATCTTTCAGCACTCGCCCTTCGGCGACATACTGAATTCACTAAGGTCTCTCTCTTTGTCAGGAGAATCTTGGCCGGATTATGACCGGCAGGATTGGGATGCGGACGATGAATAAATTCCACGCCCACCCACCACCCACTTCATAGCCACTTTCGATGATTTGACCGACATGCTCGGCTTCGACTCTGAGGACATCGACGGTATGGACGACGATGTAGGAGATGAACAGGAACCAGCGCCTATAGGGCACTGGAAAGCCACCTCTTCATATGACATATATATGGTGGACACACCCAAAGAAGGCAATGGCGACGGAACAGCGGGGGATGACCCCTCCAAGAAGCAACCTAAGCGCCGGCGTCAGCGGCGCCGCTCTAAGTCCCGCCAAAGCAAAAACGGTGATACCAGCACAGGAGACAATAACACCCTGGACAGTGCCGAAGATAACTCCCTCCAGCAAGATTCAGCGCAGGAGGATGGAGAAGCCAGCCCCCACTGAGAGAGCGGCAGATAGAGAGGAAGAGGATGATAATTACATGCGTCCCTCCGAAGACGAGGCAAGCCTCGACGACGACGAATTTGTCGTGCCTGAGGATCCCGTCGAGCAAGAGTGCTTCAAGCGCAGGCTTATGGCCACGGCGAGCAGCCTTAAGAAAAAGCAGTAGCAGCTTAGAGCTGATCAAGACTTGCTAGCCGACAGATGGACTGAAGTCCTTGCGGCCGAGGAATACGAACTCGAACGCCCCTCCAAGAGCTACCCAAAGCGCAGGTTGCTACCCCGATTAGGGAGGAAGCATCTAAACCCACATCTCCGTGGCTGACCGGCCACCTCGCGGCCATGACAGAGAGGCCTCTCGGCCCACAACTCAAGCCGCACCCCGGCGTAACTCAAAAAACACCAAGGCACGGGGAAATGCGTTAGACCTGTGAGATATATTGGAGGACGAAGCAAGGCAAATAAGATCGATCTACGGATCGCGTAGGCGCCCCACGACATGAGACTATAGCCGTCACGCCAGATACTGTAAAAGTAAATCCGGCTGGGCCGAACACAATCGACAAAACTCATTCGCGCTGCGTCGTGATATAGCCCAATACAGAGGCGCCGCACACCCGCTATGCTTCACAGATGAAGTAATGGATCATCAAATCCCAGAGGGTTTTTCAAACCCGTGAACATTGAATCATACGATGGTACGACAGATCCTGTGGTATGGATTGAAGACTATCTCCTTCATATCCACATGGCCCGTGGCGATGATCTACACACCATCAAATACCTCCCACTCAAGCTTAAAGGACCAGCCCGGCATTGGCTCAACAGCTTGCCAGCAGAATCCATTTGGTGTTGCGAAGACCTGGAAGCCGCATTCCTCAACAACTTCCAAGGCACGTATGTGCGACCACCAGACGCCGATGACCTGAGCCACATAATTCAGCAGCGAGAGGAATCGGCCAGACAATTCTGGACGCGGTTCCTAACCAAGAAAACTCAAATCGTCGACTGTCCGGATGCAGAGGCCCTAGCGGCCTTCAAACATAACATCTGCGATGAATGGCTTGTCCGGCACCTTGGACAGGAAAATCCGAAATCGATGGCAGCCCTCACGACACTCATGACCCGCTTTTGTGCGGGAGAAGACAGCTGGCTGGCTCGCCGCAATAACATGTCAAAGAGCCCTGGTAATTCGGATACCAAGGACAGCAATGGCAGGTCACGTCGCAACAAGCACAAGCGCCGCATTAACAGTGACAATACGGAGGACACGACAGTTAATGCAGGATTCAGAGGCTCTAAGCCCGGTCAGTGGGAAAAGCCATTCAAAAGAAGCACTCCGGGCCCGTCCAGTTTGGACCGTATACTCGATCGCTCGTGTTAGATACATGGCACCCCCGATAAGCCAGCCAACCACACCAACAGGGATTGTTGGGTGTTCAAGCAGGCCGGCAAATTAAATACCGAACAAAAAGACAAGGGGCTACATAGCAACGACGAGGAGGAGCCCCGGCCACCGAACAACAGAGGACAGAAGGGTTTCCCCCCACAAGTGCGGACGGTGAACATGATATACGCAACCCACATCCCCAAGAGGGAGCGGAAACGTGCGTTAAGGGACGTCTACGCGTTGGAGCCGGTCGCCCCCAAAGTTCAACCCATGGTCCTCCTGTCCGATCACTTTCGATCGCAGGGACCACCCCACTAGTATCCGCCATGGCGGATTTGCCGCATTGGTCCTAGACCCAATCATTGACGGATTTCACCTCACTTGAGTCCTTATGGACGGCGGCAGCAGCCTAAACCTTCTTTACCAGGACACGGTGTGCAAAATGGGCATAGATCCCTCAAGGATTAAACCCACAAAAACAACCTTTAAAGGCATCATCCCAGGTGTAGAGGCCCATTGCACAGGCTCAGTCACACTGGAAGTGGTCTTCGGATCCCCGGATAATTTCCGGAGCGAGGAATTAATCTTCGATATAGTCCCGTTCCGCAGTGGCTACCATGCACTGCTCGGGCGAACCGCATTTGCAAAATTCAATGCGGTGCCGCACTATGCATACCTCAAGCTCAAGATGCCAGGACCCCGAGGGGTCATCATAGTAAATGGAAATACAAAGCACTCGCTCCGAACGGAGGAGCACACTGCGGCCCTCGCAGCAGAAGTGCAAAGCAGCCTATCAAGGCAATTCTCCAGTCCGGCGATCAGACGTCCGGACACCGTCAAGCGTGCCCGAAGTAATCTGCAACAGGACCGCCTGGCACGTTCTGAGCTCGCATAGCAATACGGCCCCTACCATGTTTACACAATTACGCATTAAAAATACCATGGGCACAGGGGAGGGGCACGACTACGGCACGCCCCGAAGCGCGGCTCAACCGCACCAGGGGCTCCCTACTTTGTTATTTTTTCTCTCTTACAGGACTTTATTCTCTGGAAGCCCTGTCCGGCAGTATAATTGCCGAACACACGATGCAAGGACCGGGGGGGAGGCTACGTCGCATCATGGAACTCTCAGGTGGTCTCTATAACGAACAAAATACCTGTCTTAAATACCATTCCGCAGCCCGCCCCTAGAGGGGGACATGTCAAATAGTCCCACCTCTTGCTTATCGCACTACTTGTATCGTTCCGCTTTTAATGCACCTTCTTCGAATAAACAATGCTTAGCTCAGTCTATTATTGCATTCTCTATCCATTCATTTTTATGTATATATGTCCAGTCATGACAATTAGCACCCGTACACTTTGGTACGGCCAATACGCCAGGGGCTCTAGCACCCCATAACACGGGGTGAGAAGTGCGAACACTTCCACAAGTGCGGCACTCCGAACTTATAGCATTATATGCATCAGCTTCGAATCATGTCTTTAGTCAATAGTTGGGTTTGCCCGGCTCCCATGTTTTGGTACCTTATGTTCCGCTATATCGGCTAAGGTAGCACTAGGAGAACTACTGCGATTGTGCCCCGGTTCAGCTGGGCTAAGCACCTCAATAGAGAAAGCTAAAATTGACTGTCATGATAGGGCGAGAGTTGGTCGCTGTTCGAGAGGTTTTCGAGACCCTAAAGACTTATGCCGCTTAGGGCGAGGAGTCGGCTTTGTCCGGCATAGGCGTGTATTGCGCCCCGAACTCGGGGGCTTCGCCAAAATTTAAAATTATAGAATTCTCTGGCTAAGTGAGAGTGATAACGCATTATAGGTCGATTGCCTTGTTCGTTGTGCTGAGCACCTCCCTCGAAGGACCCAAGAATGGGAAAAAGAGTGCTCAGGTTTATCCGAACACCCCAAAGACGTGGCATGGGGGCGAAGTTTACGACTCACCATCTCTCAGATTTAATAAACGGCCGCATAGAAGGTAATATTTTAAATTCAAACAAGCGTTGCATAGTGCATATGAAAAAAGTTTTCAGCGTACAGGATCACAAATGCGAGTTCACTCAAAAATTACATCCTTGGAACATTCATCCGCCACAAGGTGGGCACCCTTCAGGACGCCCTCATAGTACATCTCGGGGTTGCGATGCTCCTTGCCCTGCGGTGGCCCGTCCTTCACCAGCTTCTCAAGATCCATCTTGCCCGGTGTACTTTTAACACAGGAAGCGCCATGGGCGCCCTCGATGCATGACAGCAGCGCTTGATGACTTCAAGCCACGGACAGCATCCGCCACTGCCTCACAGCGCCAAAGTAGCTCCTGTGCACGGCCTCTCCGAGCCACACCGGACTATAAGACCCTTCATGGCCTGTTCGCCACCTTATGGAGCTCGACCATTTGCTTAGCTGGTCGCTCAACGGCACGGGTGTCCGCCTCAAAGATATCGAGACCATAACACCTTCTCCGTTGAGCTCCCTTCCTCGGCCCGGTAGTAGGTAGCGGCATCTGACATGCTGCGGGGCAAATCTGCGAACGCTCCTGGAGAGCTCCGGACTCGGGTAAGTAAGAAGTAATTCACTTTCACGTGCTAGCTTTGCATAATGAATGCCTTACCCGCCGCTATCTTCTTCATCGCCTCAATTTCCTGGAGGGCTTTTTGGGCTTCGGCCTTGGCAGACTTGGCGCTTTCGAGGGCCGCCGCGATCTCGGCCTCTCGCGTCTTTGAGTCAAGCTCCGAACTCTTGTGTTTCTTCACGGGAGCCTGGAGCTCTTGCTGCACCTCCTCCAGCCGCGCTACCTGTTTCCCTCGCTCGGTGCGCTCCGTGGCCGCTTTGTCTTCGGCCTCGGACAGCGCTTGCTTCAGGGTAGCCACCTCATTTGTGGTCCCTGACATAGCCACGATGATCCTGTCATTTTTTGCAACCACATCTTTTTAGTATATACTTACACAAGGTATTACTTACCTTCTTTCTCCTCGAGTTGCTTCTTTGCAAGGCCGAGCTCTTTCTTGGACCGCTCGAGGCTCTGCTTCAATGCATCGAACTCCGCGGTCAGTGCGGCAGAGGTCAGCAGCGTAGCCTGCATTCCCATATTGACATATTTATGTTAGACTCATGCGTTTATTATTAGATCCTCTATTCGGCTTTTCTTTGTGAACACCAAACAGAGCTTCAGGGGCTACTGTCTATGCGGTAATATTTTCATATATTTTTTACATACCTCAAAGCCTGTTAGAAGGCTGGCACAGGCTTCAGTCAGCCCGCTTTTGGCGGACTGAACTTTCTGGATCACCGCACTCATAATAGTGCGGTGCTCCTCGTCGATGGAGGCGCCGTTAAGCACCTCCAGCAAGTTATCCGGTGCCTCCGGTTGGACGGAGGTCACCGGCGCGGTAGGCTTGCCCTTCTTAGTGGGGGGCCGCCTGCCGGAGTCCGGAACTACTGAATGTTCGGGTGCGGTGTTCGGCCCAGGGCCGGACATGGAGCCCTTGGGAGCCTTGCTCCCTTTTTGCCCGCTGTCCGGAAGGTCGCCGTGCGGCGCCTCCAGGACCACCTCCCCTTGGCTTGGAACCTTTTGGGACAACACCTCGGCGTTGTCCGTAGGGCAAGGGGAGGAAGCGGTCGGAAGTGAAAAGCTATTCACTTCCGACGAATCCAAGGAACCACTCGACGATATGTCGACTTGGGCTCGGGGCGGACTGCATGATTATATTCGGCGTTAGGAAAAGTTGTGCAATAAAGGAATGCTACGAGTCACTCTGGTGTCCGAATACTTACGACTTCGCCAGGGGCTTGGCCCTGGGCGGCCACTCCTCGTCGCTATCAGGGGCGTTGGTGGAGTAGTCCATATGAAGGGTCCTTCCCTTCTTGGACCCTCCGGCCTCCCCAGTTGGGGCGGCCTTCCTTTTCTTTTCTCCCCCTGCTAGAGGGGAAGAAGCCTCTTTTTCCTCCTCCTCATCTTTGTGGGAGGAGTGCGCCTCGGAGTCATCGGACGATGAGTCTGACACCACCGGGTGCCGGGAACTCTTTCAGGTTCCCGTTGCCTTCTTCTTGGCCTTCTTCTCTGGCACCACGTAAGGTGCCGGAACCAGCAGCTCCGCCAAGAGGGCGTCTGCTGGGCCTTCGGGCAAAGGGGTCAGCAGTTGATCCGTCCGGCCGTCTCCTGCCAGTCCTGTCAAAGGTACGGGAGCTTAGATCCCGCATAGAGTCAAACTATGAAAAACGAGTATCCTGTAAGAGGTAAAACAGCTTACCGCCCTGGCTTGGCGCTTCGCGCATAATCCGCGATCCTCGGTAGCGGGAGGGGGAACCTCGGCGCCCTTGAATAGCACCTTCCAGGCATCCTCGTATGTTGTGTCGAAGAGTCTGTTCAGAGTTTGGTGCTGGGCCGGGTCGAACTCCCGCAAGTTGAAAGCCCGTCGTTGACACGGGAGGATCCGGCGGATTAGCATGATCTGGACTACGTTGACGAGTTTGAGCTTCTTGCTCACCATGTTTTGGATACATGTTTGGAGTCCGATCAACTCTTCCGAACTACCCCAGGACAGGCCCTTCTCTTGCCAAGAGGTGAGCCGCGTGGGGATGCCAGATCGGAACTCGGGGGCCGCTGCCCATTCAGGGTCGCGCGGCTCGGTGATGCAGAACCACCCCGATTGCCACCCCTTTATGGTCTCCACGAAGGAGCCCTCGAGCCATGTGACGTTGGGCATCTTGCCCACCATGGCGCCCAAGACTCCACTGGCGGCCGCTCACTACCTTCAGCTTGACATTGAAGGTCTTCAGCCATAAGCCGAAGTGGGGCATGATGCGGAGGAAGGCCTCGCACACGACGATAAACGCCGAGATGTTGAGGATGAAGTTCGGGGCCAGATCGTGGAAATCCAGGCCATAGTAGAACATGAGCCCCCGGACAAATGGGTGGAGAGGGGATCCCAGTCCATGGAGGAAATGGGTAAGGAACACTACCCTCTCATGGGGCCTGGCGGTGGGGATCAGCTGTCCCTCATCTGGGAGCCGGTGCGCGATGTCGTCGGGCAGGTATCCGGCTCTCCTCAGCTTCTTGATGTGTCCCTCCGTGACGGAGGAAACCATCCACCTGCCTCTCGCTCCGGACATGGTTGGAGAAGGTTAAGGTGGGAAATGAGGACTTGGGCGCTGGATCTCGAGTGTGCGAAAATGGATGAGCAAAGGAGGAAGAAGGCGTGGATGAAAAGGTGAATCCTTATCCCTTTATATGGGCGGACGAAACTATGCGTCCCCACCAGCCTGGTAAAACTCGCTTATCCCCCAAGCGCCCTAATCAATGGCACGGTTGGGTTACCCACACCCGTATTGATGAGAATCCCGTGATAAGGGGACACGATCTCTTCTTCGACAAGACGTGCCAAGGAAACCGCCTCACAAAATGCGCTGAGGTGGGACAGTAAAAAACGATTCAAATGAAGGCTTGGCTGCGGTGTGATGACACGCTACAGAATACGTCAGCGGATTGGAATTGTGAAAACGATACTCTCTCTACGATGGTATGTGGAAATTGTTTTGCAGAGCCGGACACGATCCTCGTGTTCAAAATCTTCTATGAAGAATTCAGAGGAGGAACCCGCCTTGCAATGCCGAAGACAATCTGCGCGCCGGACTCGTCGTCATTGATGCCTGGTTTAGGGGCTACTGAGGGAGCCCTGGATTAGGGGGTGTCCGGACAGCCGGACTATAACCTTTGGCCGGACTGTTGGACTATGAAGATACAAGATTGAAGACTTCGTCCCGTGTCCGGATGGGACTTTCCTTGGCGTGGAAGGCAAGCTTGGCAATACGGATATGTAGATCTCCTCCCATTGTAACCGACTCTGTGTAACCCTAGCCCTCTTCTGTGTCTATATAAACCGGAGGGTTTTAGTCCGTAGGACAACATACAATTATACCATAGGCTAGCTTCTAGGGTTTAGCCTCTCCGATCTCGTGGTAGATCCACTCTTGTACTACCCATATCATTAATATTAATCAAGCAGGAGTAGGGTTTTACCTCCATCGAGAGGGCCCGAACCTGGGTAAAAACATCGTGTCCCTTGTCTCCTGTTACCATCCGCCTAGACGCACAGTTCGGGACCCCCTACCTGAGATCCATCGGTTTTGACACCGACAATTGTGTAAAAGCATTTGAAATACTTAAGAAAGCATTAGTCTCCGCACCTGTTGTTTAGCCACCTTATTGGAATTTACCCTTTGAAATTATGTGTGATGCTAGCGATTATGCTGTAGGTGCTGTTCTAGGGCAAAGAGTTGATAAGATACTAAATGTTATCCATTATGCTAGCAAGACTCTAGTAAAATGCTCAAAGAAATTATGCTACTACTGAAAAAGAACTTTTAGCAGTTGTATTTGCCTGTGATAAGTTCAGACCTTATATTGTTGATTCTAAAGTAACTATCCACACTGATCATGCTGCTATTAAATATCTTATGGAAAAGAAAGATGCTAAACCTAGACTTATTAGATGGGTTCTCTTGCTACAATAATTTGATTTGCATATCGTTGATAGAAAGGGAGCTGAGAACCCCGTTGCAGACAACTTGTATAGGCTAGAAAATGTTCTTGATGACCCACTACCTATTGATGATAGCTTCCCTGATGAGCAATTAAATGTTATAAGTACTTCTCGTAGTACTCCATGGTATGCTGAATATGCTAATTATATTGTTGCTAAGTTTATACCACCTAGTTTCACATACCAGCAAAAGAAAAAGTTCTTCTATGATTTGAGGCATTACTTTTGGGATGACCCACATCTCTATAAAGAAGGAGTAGATGGTGTTATTAGATGTTGTGTACCTGAGCATGAACAGGAACAGATCCTACGCAAGTGTCATTCCGAGGCTTATGGAGGACACCATGCTGGAGATAGAATTGCACATAAGGTATTGCAATCCGGTTTTTATTGGCCTACTCTCTTCAAGGATGCCCGTAAGTTTGTCTTGTCTTGTGATGAATGTCAAAGAATTGGTAATATTAGTAGACGTCAAGAAATGCCTATGAATTATTCACTTGTTATTGAACCATTTGATGTTTTGGGCTTTGATTATATGGGACCTTTTCCTACCTGTAATGAATATACACATATTTTAGTTGCTGTTGATTACGTTACTAAGTGGGTAGAAGCTATTCCAACTAGTAGTGTTGATCATAACACCTCTATTAAAATGCTTAAGGAAGTTATTTTTCCGAGGTTTGGAGTCCCTAGATATTTAATGACTGATGGTGGTTCACATTTTATTCATGGTGCTTTCCGTAAAATGCTTGCTAAGTATGACGTTAATCATAGAATTGCATGTCCTTATCACCCATAGTCTAGTGGCCAAGTATAATTGAGTAATAGAGAGCTCAAATTAATTTTGCAAAAGACTGTTAATAGGTCTAGAAAGAATTGGTCCAAGAAACTTGATGATGCATTATGGGCTTATAGAACTGCATATAAAAATCCTATGGGTATGTCTCCGTATAAAATGGTTTATGGAAAAGCATGTCAGTTACCTCTCGGACTAGAACATAAGGCATATTGGGCTTTTAAAGAGCTCAATTATGGTTTCAAACTTGCCAGTGAGAAGAGGTTATTTGATATTAGCTCACTTGATGAATGGAGAACCCAAGCTTATGAAAATGCTAAGTTGTTTAAAGAAAAAGTTAAAAGATGGCATGACAAAAGGATACAAAAGCGTGAGTTTAATGTAGGTGATTATGTATTGCTATACAACTCTCGCTTAAGATTTTTTGCGGAAAACTTCTCTAAATGGGAAGGCCCCTACGTTATCGAGGAGGTCTATCGCTCCAAAGGCCATAAAGATCAACAACTTCAAGGCACAAACCAAGGTGGTGAACGGTCAAAGAATCAAACATTATATCTCAGGTAATCCCATAAATGTTGAAACCAATATTATTGAAACCGTAACCCCGGAGGAATACATAAGAGACACTTTCCAGACTGTTTCGGACTCCGGAAAGGAATAGGTATGTGGTACGGTAAGTAAACCGACTCCAAAACAGTTTTTAAGGCAATATTTCTCCGTTTTGGAATATTTAGAAAAATAGAAAAATAAGTGGCAGTCCGGGAAGGACACGAGGGCCCCATGAGGGTGGTGGGCGCGCCCTACCCCCCTGGGCGCGCCCCCCTACCTCATGAGCACCTCGTGTGCCCTCCGGACTCCGTTTTCTTGCACGATACATATTTTGGTCGGTAAAAATTCACTATATATACTCCTGAAGGTTTTGACTCTTGTATCACGCAAATCTGTTTTTGTTTCGAGCTATCCCGCTGCAGGTTAGATCAACATGCTTCCCAGGATTCGGAAGGAGAAAGCTATGTGGATGATTATTTAGCAAATCCCAAGGTCTATGGAGACGTGGAGCATGATGATTGGACCACGGAGGAAGAAGAGGACTATGAACCCAAGGGGAAGGAGGAGACGAGCTCAGATGAAGACGAAACCCCATCACCTCAACCTGGGGATATGCACGTGGAGTTCAAAAAGTAAAGTCTCCCTATAGGGTAAAGAAACCAAACTTCGAGTTTATCCCTTTTCGTCCTTGCAGGAAAGCAAGCAGGACCTATGCAAAAAGATATTAACCCTGGAGTGGGAGATCGATGATCTGAGAGATCAAACTGTTGTCCTCAAGCGCAAATTAAGGGAGAAGTCTTTGCCATCAACTAAGTCAACAACACCTCCACCTTCTTCATCGACAAAGGAGATATAATCACATAGGTATGGGCACTCCCCTTGGCAACTGCCAAGCTTGGGGGAGGTGCCCCGGTATTTATCACAATCACAACTCCTATCTTTACCGTTTTCTTAGTTCGATCCTATTAGTAGTATCTTGGTCTAGTAGAATAAAGTTTATGTCATGATCTACTTTTGAGTTTTGCTTTATGATCTCTCTATGTAATCGAGTCCGTGAGCTATATATAATAAAGATTAGTGTTGAGTCAAGGATTTGATTATTTTGCCATGATCTTGGGTGAATAAAAGAAAAGAAGAAAAAGAATAAAAAGAAAACAAGGAGTTCATATTGATCTTATTGAGAATAATGACTTCACATAGAAAGAGTATGATGATTAAAAGTTGTTGGGAGTTGGCATAAATAGCTTTGGTCATTGTTGCAATTAATAGGAAGTAATAAGGAAAGAGAGGTTTCACATATAGATATATTATCATTGACATCTTTTATGATTGGGAGCACTCATTAAAATATGACATGCTAAACAGTTGATGTTGGACAAGGAAGACAACGTAATGGGTTATGTTTTCTTATATCTGAGATAAACTATGTTGTCATGGATCCTCTAACATGTTGAGCTTGCCTTTCTCCCTCATGCTAGCCAAATTCTCAGCACCAAGTAGAAATACTACTTGTGCTTCCAAATACCTTTAAACCAGTTTTGCCATGAGAGTCGACCATATCTACCTATGGATTGAGTAAGATCCTTCAAGTAAGTTGTCATCGGTGCAAAGCAATAAAAATTGCTCTAAATATGTATGATTGATTGGTGTGGGAGAAATAAGCTTTATACGATCTTGTGATGTGGAAGTAATAAAAGTGACGGACTGCATAATAAAGGTTCACATCACAAGGGGCAATATAAAGTGACGTTCTTTTGCATTGAGATTTTGTGAATCCGACCATAAAAGCGCATGGCAACCTCTGCTTCCCTCTGCGAAGGGCCTATCTTTTATTATTATCCTCTACCTTATGCAAGAGTCACGGTGATCTTCATCTTTCCTTTTGCATTTTATCCTTTGGCAAGCCCAACATGTTGGAAAGAATATGATATATATATCTAATTGGATGTAGGGGAGCATGGATTATTATTGTTGACATTACCCTTGAGGTAAAAGGTTGTGGGGCAAAACTATAAGCCCCTATCTTTCTCTGTGTCCGATTAAAACTTTATAACCACAAGTATTGCGTGAGTGTTAGCCATTATGAAGGACAAGATGATAGTTGAGTATGTGGACTTGCTTTTTAGCTCTGACATAGACTCTTTCCGATGTTATGATAAAATGCAATTGCTTGAATGACTGAGGTTATAGTTTGTTGGTGCTCAATAAGGTTTCTGATTCATACTTTTGCATTGTGAATAGATCATCACTTGAACATAAGTAATCATATGACAAAATCTATATATGTTTCTGTTATGAGAATAATCATGATGCCTTCATGTCCGTATTTTATTTTTATCGACACCTCTACCTCTAAACATGAGGACATATTTATTGTTATCAGCTTTTCGCTTGAGGACAAGCGAGGTCTAAGCTTGGGTGAGTTGATACGTCCATTTTGCATCATGCTTTTATATCGATATTTATTGCATTATGGGCTGTTATTTCACATTATGTCACAATACTTATGGCTATTCTCTCTTATTTTACAAGGTTTACATAAGGAAGGAGAATGCCGGCAGCTGGAATTCTGGGCTGGAAAAGGAGCAAATATTAGAGACCTATTCTGCACAACTCAAAAGTCCTGAAACTCCATGGAACATCTTCAAATAAATAATAAAAATCTCGCCAAAGATGAAGGCCGAGGGGCCACACCACATCCGACGGGGGGGGGGCCCTAGTGTCCACAGAGGGTGGGGCGCGCCCCTAGGGCGCGCCTCTACCTCGTGGCCCTCGGTGGCCTCCAATGACCATCTTCGCTATATGAAGTCTTAGTCAAGAAAAAACCGGAAGGAACCTTTCGACGAGACTCACGCCACGAGGCGGAACCTTGGCGGAACTAATCTAGGGCTCGGCATGAGCTGTTCGTCGGGATACTTCCCCGGAGGGGGAAATCATCACCATCGTCATCACCAACGCTCCTCTCATCGGGAGAGGGCAATATCCATCAACATCTTCACCAGCACCATCTCATCTCCAAACCCTAGTTCATCTCTTGTATCCAATTCTTGTCTCCAAGTCCAGGATTGGTACTAGTAGGTTGCTAGTAGTGTTAATTACTCCTTGTAGTTGATGCTAGTTGGTTTATTTGGTGGAAGATCATATGTTCATATCCTTTATGCATATTATTACCCCTCTGATTATGAACATGAATATGCTTTGTGAGTAGTTACGTTTGTTCCTGAGGATAAGGGAGAAGTCTTGCTATTAGTAGTCATGTGAATTTGGTATTCGTTCGATATTTTGATGAGATGTATGTTGTCTAGCCTCTAGTGGTGTTATGTGAACGTCGACTACATAACACTTCACCATTATTTGGGCCTAGAGGAAGGCATTGGGAAGTAATAAGTAGATGAAGGGTTGCTAGAGTGACATAAGCTTAAACCCTAGTTTATGCATTACTTGGTAAGGGGCTGATTTGGATCCATATGTTTCATGCTATGGTTAGGTTTACCTTGATACTTTTGTTGTAGTTGTGGATGCTTGCAATAGAGGTTAATCATAAGTGGGATGCTTGTTCAAGTAAGAACAACACCCAAGCACCGGTCCACCCACATATCAAATTATCAAAGTACCGAACGCGAATCATATGAACGTGATGAAAACTAGTTTGACGATATTCCCATGTGTCCTCGGGAGCGCTTTTCCTATTATAAGAGTTTGTCCAGGCTTGCCCTTTGCTACAAAAAGGATTGGGCCACCTTGCTGCACTTTATTTACTTTTGTTACTTGTTGCTCGTTACAATTTATCTTATCACAAAACTATCTGTTACCACTTATTTCAGTACTTGCAGAGAATACCTTGCTGAAAACCGCTTATCATTTCCTTCTGCTCCTCATTGGGTTCGACACTCTTACTTATCGAGAGGACTATGATCGATCCCCTATACTTGTGGGTCATCAAGGGCCCAGAGATACCTCTCCGATACTCGGAGTGACAAATCCTAATCTCGATCTATGCCAACCCAACAAACACCTTCGGAGACACCTGTAGAGCATCTTTATAATCACCTAGTTACGTTGTGACGTTTGATAGCACACAAGGTGTTCCTCCGGTATTCGGGAGTTGCATAATCTCATAGTTAAAGGAATATGTATAAGTCCTGAAGAAAGTAATAGCAATAAAACTAAACGATCATTGTGCTAAGCTAACGGATGGTTCTTGTCCATCACATCATTCTCCTAATGATGTGATCCTGTTCATCAAATGACAACACATGCCTATGGTTAGAAAACTTAACCATCTTTGATTAACGAGCTAGTCTAGTAGAGGCATACTAGGGACACTGTGTTTTGTCTATGTATCCACACATGTATCAAGTTTCCAGTTAATACAATTCTAGCATGAATAATAAATATTTATCATGATATAAGGAAATATAAATAACAACTTTATTATTGCCTCTAGGTCATATTTCGTTCAGTCTCCCACTTGCACTAGAGTGAATAATCTAGATTACATTGTAATGATTCTAACACCCATGGAGCCTTGGTGCTGATCATGTTTTGCTCGTGGAAGAGGCTTAGTCAACGGGTCTGCAACATTCAGATCCGTATGTCTCCCTCCTTGACTTGATCACGGATGGAGTTGAAGCATATCTTGATGTGTTTGGTTCTCTTGTGAAATCTAGATTCCTTCGCTAAGGCAATTGCTCCAGTATTGTCACAAAAGATTTTCATTGGACCCAATGCACTAGGTATTACACCAAGATCCGATATGAACTCCTTCATCCAGACTTCTTCATTTGCTGCTTCCGAAGCAGCTATATACTCCGCTTCACACATAGATCCCGCCACGACACTTTGCTTGGAACAACACCAACTGACAGCTCCACCATTCAATATAAATATGTATCTAGTTTGTGACTTAGAGTCATCCAGATCAACGTCAAAGCTAGCATCAACGTGGCCATTTATGACGACCTCTTTGTCACCTCCATAAATGAGAAACATATCCTTAGTCCTTTTCAGGTACTTCAGGATGTTATTGACCGCTGTCCAGTGATCCACTCCTGGATTACTTTGGTACCTCCCTGCTAGACTTATAGCAAGGCACACATCAGGTCTAGTACACAGCATTGCATACATGATAGAACCTATGGCTGAGGCATAGGAAATGACTTTCATTTTCTCTCTATCTTCTGCAGTGGTTGGGTGTCGGTGTCAAAACCGGCGGATCTCGGGTAGGGGGTCCCGAACTGTGTGTCTAGGCGGATGGTAACAGGAGACAAGGGACACGATGTTTTACCCAGGTTTGGGCCCTCTTGACGGAGGTAAAACCCTAAGTCCTGCTTGATTAATATTGATGATGTGTGTTACAAGAGTGGATCTACCATGAGATCAAAGAGGCTAAACCCTAGAAGCTAGCCTATGGTATGATTTTTGTTCGTCCTATGGACTAAAGCCATCTGGTTTATATAGACACCGGAGAGGGCTAGGGTTACTGTAGTCGGTTACAATGGTAGGAGATCTACATATCCGCCGCCAAGCTTGCCTTCCACGCCAAGGAAAGTCCCATCCGGACACGGACGAAGTCTTCAATCTTGTATCTTCATAGTCTTGTAGTCCGGCCGATGATGATAGTTCGCTATCCGGACACCCCTAGTCCGGAACTCCTCAAGAGTCTCGAACCGGGCTTCAATGACGACGAGTCCGCGGCGCATGTTGTCTTCGCATTGCAAGGCGGGTTCTTCCTCCGAATAATTTATAGAAGATTGTGAACACCAGGATAGTGTCCGGCTCGCAAAAATAAATTCCACATACCACCGTAGAGAGAATAATATTACACAAGATCAATCATTGACGATTCGTGGCGTGACGCCGCACCACTACCAAGCCTTTACTCAAATTGTTTTATTGTTCCACCTCGGTAGCGTTTAGCGAAGCGGTTTCTTGGCACGTCTTGTCGAAGCGTAGATCGTGTTCCCTTATTCCGGATTCCCATCAATACGGACGTGGGTAACCCAACGCGCCATTGATTGTGACGCTTGGGAGATAAGCGAGTTTTACCGGCCGGTGGGGACACATGTTTTTGTCCGCCCATATAAGGAGATAAAGATCCAACCCTTTTACTGCGCCTTCTTACTCCTTGGCTTATCCATCTCCATGAACTCGAGCTCCAGCGCCCAATTCCGACTTGCTCACCTCAACCTTCTCCAACTATGTCCGGAGCGGAGGCAGTGGATGGCCTCCTCCGTCACGGAGGGGCACATCACAAGATCTGGGAGGCCGGATACTTGTCCGGCGATATCACGCGACTGAGCTGCCCGACGCTGGGCAGCTCATTCCAACCCCAGTGCCCCATGAGAGGGTGGTATTTTTCCCCACTTCCTCCATGGACTAGGTTTTCCACTTCACCCATTTGTCCGGGGATCATGTTCTACTACGGCTCGGACTTCCACGACCTGGCCCCAATTTCGTCCTCAACATCTCGGCGTTTATCGTCGTGTGCGAGGCCTTCCTTCTGCATCCAGCCCCACTTCGCCTATGGTCAAGACCTTTAATGTCGGCAAGGTTGTGGGTGGCAAATCAAGCGGAGTGCGGAGGCGCCATGGTCGGCAAGATGGCCAAAGTCCTATGGCTCGAGGGCTCCTTTGTGGAGACAATAAAGGTGGCAATCGGGTGGTTCTACATCACCGAGCCACGCGACCACTTCGAACGGGTGGCGGCCCCGACCAGATCTGATTCCCCAAACGGCTCTCGCCATGGAAAGAGCGGGCCTGAAGTGGGGGATTCGGACGAGCTATCCGGACTCCAAACATGCGTCCAAACCTGGTGGACAAGAATCTCGGGCTTGTCGACGTAATCCGTGTGATGCTCATCCACCGGATTCTCCCATGCCAACAACGGGCCTTCAATTTGTGGGAGTTCGTTCCGCACTGAGACCGAATTTGAGCCGGCTCTTCGATACTATGTACGAAGATGCTCGGAAGGTGCTGTTCAAGGGCGCCAAGCCCCGTGATCCGCTAACAAAGATCGCGGATACGGCTCGCGCGCCAAGCCGGCGAGGTAAGTTATTTTACCCTTTACGGACTCTTTTTCATAGATTGACTCTACATGGGATCTAAAACTCCCTATTCTTTGACAGACTGGTGAAGACGTCCGGACAGATTAATCGCCCAGCTCCTTTGCCGAAGACTCAGCGGACGCTCGATTGACGGGCTGCTGGCTCCAGCACCCCATGTGGTGCCGGAGAAGAAGGCCAAGAAGGAGGCCACGGGAACTCGAAGGAGCTCCCGACGCCAGGTGTTGTCGGATTCTGAAGCAGAATCTTCTCCTGAAGACGAGGAGGAAGAAGAAGAAGCTTCTCCCCCAGCGGGGGAGGAGAGGAAAAGGAAGGCCGCCCCAACTGGGGAGGCCGGAGGGTCCAAGAAGGGAAGAACCCTTCCTCCGGACTTCTCCACCAACGTCGATGACGACGAGGAGGATTGGCCTACAAGGGCCAAGCCCCTGGCGAGATCGTAAGTGCCCGGATACCCATGGCTTTTTATTATTGCAGAGTGTTCTCTAATGTCGAACAATCGTGCAGCCCGCCCAAAGGCGAGTTCGCCGATTCATCAAGCGGGTCCCTGGGCTCGTCGGAAATGGAGAGTACTTCGCTTCCGACCGCCTCCTCGCCTCACACTGCGGACAACGCCGCGGTGGGGCCCCAAGGGGAGCTTGGTCACGAGGAGGTGGCGCAGGAGGTGCCACAAGACAACCTCCCGGACTCCAGGCGCGTGGGGGGCAAGACCCCCAGGGGCTCTAAGCCCGACCCTTGTCCGGACTCCATGCCGGAACCTTCAGCGGTTCCGAGTCCGGCAAGCGATCCTTCGCAAGAAGGTAAGACGCCGTGTCCTCCTTCCAACCGGAGGCACCGGATAGCATCGGAGGCGCCAACGGCGCCCTCCATCGAGGAGCACCGCCTTGTTATGAGTGCGGTGATCCGGACAGTTCGATCCGCCAAGAGCGGGTGACCAAGCCTGCACCAGCCTTCTAATGGGCTTTGAGGTAAGAATTTCAATATATGTAAAATGGTACCGCATAGACAAGAGCCCATGATGCTCGGTTCGGTGTTCGGAAATAAAAGCGGACTGAGGATCTTTAGAAAGATAAACGCAGGAGTCATAAAAATATGTCAATATGGGATTGCAGGTGTGTCTTCTTGACCTCAGACCGATCATGGAGGTCAATACTTTGAAGGAAAACCTCGAGCGGTCCGAGAACGAGCTCGCCATGCCAAGAAGCAGCTCGAGAAAAGGAAGGTGAGTAATACCTTATGAAAATTGTACCTTACGGAAAAGGATTTGGTTGCAAGAAAAATGACAAGGATAGCGTGGGTATTGTAGGGGCCACTAACGAGGTGGCGACCACGAAGGAGGCGGTGGCAGCGCGAGAATAATGCGTGCATGAGCGCACCGAGCGAGAGAAGCAGGAGGCGGGTGGCGGAGGCAGCAAGAGCTCCAGGATCTCGTGAAAAACATGAGAGCTTGGAGCGTGACTCGAAGACTCGAGAGTCTGAGCTTGCAACAGCTCTTGAGAGTGCCAAAGCCGCTAAGGCCGAAACCTACAAGGCCCTCCAGGAGATTGAGGCGTTGAAGAAAATAGCAGCGGGTAAGGCATTTGTCATGCAAAGTAAGCATGTGAGTGTTAATTACCTGTTGCTTACCCGAATTCAGAGCTCTCCAGGGGCGTTCGCAGATCTTCCTCGCAGCGTGTCCGATGCTGCCACATTCTACCGGGCCGAGGAGGGGAGCTCGACCGAGAAGGTCTTCTGGTCTCAGTATGCTGAGGCCGGACATCCGGTGCCCCTTAGCGACCAGCTGAAGCAGCTGGTCGAGCTCCACAAGGCGGCCGAACAGGCCATGAAGGGCCTCATAGTTCGTTTGTGGCCTAAGGAGGCCATGCACAGGAGCTACTTGATGCAGTGCGTGGCGGTGATGGATGCGTGCCGTGGGTTGAAGTTATCAAGCATTCCGCTTGTATTGAGGGTGCCCGTCGGGCCTTGCCCGCATAAAGGTGCATTGGGGCAAGATGGATGCCCGTAAGCTCGTGGACGGACCCGCCACCAGAGGGCAAGGAGCATCGCATGCCCGAGATGTACTATAAGAGTGTGTGAAGGGCGCCCGCACTATTGCGGTGAGTGCTCCAAAGATGTAATATTTGAGTAGACTCGCATTTTTTATCCCGTGTGCGTTGAAAACTTAGTTCATATCGCTAAGCAACGCTTGTTAATTTAAAATATTACCTTCATGCGGCTGTTTATCAAATCGAGAGATGGCAAGTCGTCGGTTTCAGCCCCCATGCCACGAAAGTGGGGTGTTCGGATAAACTTGAGCGCTCTTGTTCCCATTTTGGGTCCATCTAGGAGGCGCCAACACAGCGTAACAAGGCAACCGGACTTATAATGCTTGAATACTCTCACTTAGCCATATAATTCTATAATTTTAAATTTCGGCGAAGCCCCTAGTATTCGGAAGGCCGAATTTGGGGCGCTATCCACGCCTTGGCCGGACAATATCCGGCTCCTCGCTCTAAGCGGCATAAGTCTTTAAGGACTCGCAAAAAACCTCTCGAACAGCGACCGGCTCTCGCCTCATCATGACGGTCAGTTTTAGCTTTCTCCATTGAGGCGTTAACCCAACTCAACTGGGGCGGAATCGCAGTGGTTCTCCCAGTGCTACCTTAGACGATGTAACAGAATGTAAGGTACCAAAACATGCGAGCCGGGCAAACCCAACTATTGACCCAAGACATGATTCGGAGCCGATGCATATAGTGCTATAAGTTCGGGGTGCCGCACTTGTGAAAGTGTTCAGACTCATCATACCATAATGCGGGAAACATGAGCCCCTGGTGTATATTAGCCGTACCAAAGTGTACGGATGCAACATGCCGTGAATGAACATATGTATGAAAAAGAAATGCAATTATAAGCAAAAAGGTGTTGCATTGCTTTATTCAATAAGTGCTGCTACGAATGCAGAACGATACAAATAGTGCGATAAGCAAGGTATGGGACTGTTAAACATGTCCCCCTCCGTGGGTAGGCTGCAGATTGGTGCATAAAATGCTCGTAATGGAGACCACCAGATATTCGTTGTAGCCTTTATCCTTCCCGGCTGTTGCATCGTGAGTTCGGTAGAGTCTGCTTTGCCGGACAGGCCTCGACAAACGGAGTCCTGTGGGTAAAAGGTAAAAGGTAAAAGAAAAGAAAAAGGAACGACACACTTGAGAGCCCCGGTGTGGTTGAGCCGCATCTGGGTTTGTCGTGGTCGTGCCCTCTCCCCATGCCCATGGTATCTTGAGGCGTAATGGTGTACGCGAAGGACCTGCTGACGTTCGCAGAGCTGGGGTTGGGGCCGCATCGCTATGCGTGCTCGGAACGTGCCTGTGGTCTTGTTGTAAGTTACTCAAGGCGGCTTAGCTGTGTCCGCCGCTAAAGGCCGGACAAGAATTGCCTTAAGAGGCTGCATTGCACTTACGCGCGAGAGCATTGTATGTTCCTCCGTGCGGAGAGAGCGTTTAGTGTTTCCGTTGACCGAGATGACTCCTCGAGGGCCTGGCATCTTGAGCTTGAGGTATGCGAGTGCGGCACGCGTTGAACTTTGCAACGCTGATGCGTCCGAGCAAGGCATGATAGCCGCTGCATGAGCGGGACTATGTCGAAGATTAACTCCTCTCTTGAAGTTATCCGGGATCCAAGACCACTTCGGTGTAATTGAGCTGTACAATTGGCTTCTACACTGGTATGGCGCTTTAAAGGTCGTTTTGGTAGGTTTAATCCTTGAGGGTCTATGCCCATTTTGCTGCTGTATCACGGTAAAGCAGGTTCAGTTCTTGCCGCCGTCCATCGGGACTCGGTTAGGTGAAATCCATCGACGATTGGGTCTAAGACGGTCTGGCCGAATCCGCCGTGGCGGATCTTGGTGGGGTGGTCCTTCGGTCAAAAGTGATCGGGCAGGAGGACCATGGATTGAACTTACGGGCAACTGGCTCCATCGCGTAGACATCCTCGAGTGCACTTCCGCTCCCTTTTGGGTATGTGCGTTGCGTATATCATGTTCACCGTCCGCACTTGGGGGAAACCTTACATCCTCTATTGTTCGGCGGTTGGGTCTCGTCCTCGTCATCGCTATGCAGCCCCTTGTCATTGTTTTCGCAATTAACTTGCCTGCCGTTGAATACCCAACAGTCCTGTTGGTGTGGTTAGCTGGCTTTTTCGGGTGCCGTGTATCTAGCACAAGCGGTCGAGTATTCGGTCCAAATTGGACGGACCGGAGTAGTTCTTTTGAATGGCTTTTTCCGCTGACGGGTTTAGAGCCTCACGAATCCTGCATTGGTTGCCGTATCCTCAATATTATCGCCGTTAACGCGGCGTTTGTTTTTGTTACGACGCTGCCCGACATTTCGGTCCTTGAAGTCCGGACTGCCGAATTTTTGCCGAGGTTGTTGCTGCGTGCTAGCTAGCTGTCCTCACCCGCGAGGCGGGTCATGAGTGATGTGAGGGCTGCCATGGATTTTGGCTTTTCCTGTCCTAGGTGCGGGCAAGCCACTCGTCACAGTATGTTATGCTTGAAGGCGCGAGGGCCTCCGCATTCGGACAATCGACAATTTGGTTTTCTTGGTTAAGAACCGTGTCCGAATTGTCCGCCGATTCGTCAGCTGCTGAATTATGTGGCTTAGGTCATCGCGTCGGTGGTCGCACATAAGTGCCCGGAAGTTATCGAGGAATGCGGCTTCGGTCCTCCCAGCTCCCAATTGACTCACCGGCAAGCTGTTGAGCCAATGCCGGGCTGGTCCTTTAAGCTTGAGGGGAGGTATTTGATGGCGTGAAGATCGTCACCGCGGGCCATGTGGATGTGAAGGAGATAGTCTTGATCCAAACCGCTGGGTCTGTTGTGCCATCATAGGATTCAATATTGACGGGTTTAAACCCTTCGGGATTTGATGATCCATTACTTCCGTCGTGAAGCATAGTGGGTGTCTTGGCGCCTGCATCGGGCTATATCACGACGGAGCTCAAAAGAGCTTTATGCTTTTGTTCGGCCCGCCGACTTATTGTGTCCGCGCGACGGTTGTCATCACGCACTCGTGGGCGCCACGCGATCCATAGATCGATTTTTATTGTCTTGCCTTGTCCTCCAATATATCTCGCAGGTCGGGAGCGCCCCTGTGGCCGCGTGTGCTTTTGAGCGATGCCGGGTGCGGTTCTAGTGAAGGGCCTAGAGGCCTTCTGTCGCGACCACGGGGTGGTCGGTCAGCCGTATTGTCTCCTGGTGATGCGGGTTCGTAAGCCTCCTCCTCTAATCAGGGGAGCAGCTTGCGTTTAGGGTAGCTTTTGGAGGGGCGTTCGAGATCATGTTCTTCGGCCGCGAGGACTTCAGTCCATCTGTCGGCTAGCAGATCCTGATCAGCTCAAAGCTGTTGCTGCTTTTTCTTGAGGCTTTTCGCCGTGGCCATAAGCCCGCGTCTAAAACGCCTTGTTCGACGGGATCCTCGTGCACGAGGAATTCATCGTCGCCGAGGCTTGCTTCATCTCCGAGGGAGGCATATAATCCTCTACCTCTTCTTCGCCGCTCTCTCGTGAGGGCTGGCGTCTCCATCCTCCCGCTTTGGATCTTGCTTTGGAGTGGATTGTCTTCGCACCGTCCGGTGTATTGTTATCTCCGGTGCGGAATCTTCATTCTTCTTGTGGCGGGATTTAGAGCGGCGCCCGACGCCGGGCGCTTGGGCTGCTTCTTGGAGGGTCATCCTCCGTTGTTCCATCGCCATTCCCATCTTTTGGGATGTCCACCATATATATGTCGATGACGAGGTGGCCTTCCGGTGCCACTGTAGGCGCTGGGTCTTGTTAAATCTCCGGCATCGTCGTCCATACCGTCGATGTCTTCGAGTAAATAGTCTAGCATGTCGGTTAGATCGTCGACAGCGGCTACCAAGTGGGTGGTGGGTGGGCTTTGAATTTCTTCGTCGTCCGCATCCCAACCGTCCTGACCGCAGTCCGGCCAGGGCTCTCCTGATAACGAGAGGTATTTTAGTGAACTCAAGATGTCGCCAAAAGGTGAGAGTTGAAAGATGTCCGCTGCGGTGAACTCCATAACGGGCGCCCAATCGGATTCAATTGGCAAGGGCGCGGAGGGTTAGGAGTCCGGAGAGGAGTCCGGCACCCTGGAGTCGAGGTCTTCACAAAGGACAGGGATGGAGTTCGGCTCGATCGCCATAGAGATTAAAGCCCCCGAGGAGGTGTCCAACCACTCGTCCTAGATCGGGGAATCCGGCTCCGGATTAAGGGTCGGAGCGGATTTCATTGGGCCTCTGTGGCATTTGTTCGCTGCAGAGCTAGATCATGCCCATTGAGACAGTGCGGCGCGCTTGGCTGCGGCTCGAATCCGTCGAAGATCAAGTCTCCGCAGATATCGGCCGTATAGTTTAAACTTCCAAATCTGACCTGACGGCCAGGGGCGTAGCTTTTGATCTGCTCCGGATGGCAGCTTAATTGCCCGCATGCAAAGCCGCCGAACGTAAAATCTGTCCGGGGAGAAAAGTCTCACCCTGGACCGCATCGTTGATGATGGTCGAAGAAGCCATCGAGCCTATCGGTGACGACACAGAGGAACTCTCAATGAAAGCACCAATGTCGGTGTCAAAACCGCGGATCTCGGGTAGGGGGTCCCAATCGCTGTGCGTCTAGGCGGATGGTAACAGGAGACAAGGGACACGATGTTTTACCTGTGTTCGGGCCCTCTTGATGGAGGTAAAACCCTACGCCCTGCTTGATTAATATTGATGATGTGTGTTACGAGTGGATCTACCACGAGATCAAAGAGGCTAAACCCTAGAAGCTAGCCTATGGTATGATTGTTGTTCGTCCTATGGACTAAAGCCATCCGGTTTATATAGACACGGAGAGGGCTAGGGTTACAGAGTCGGTTACAATGGTAGGAGATCTACATATCCAGATCGCCAAGCTTGCCTTCCACGCCAAGGAAAGTCCCATCCGGACACGGGACGAAGTCTTCAATCTTGTATCTTCATAGTCTTGGAGTCCGGCCGATGATGATAGTTCGGCTATCCGGACAACCCCAAGTCTGGAACTCCCTCATTGGGCATTGAGTCTGACTATGTCGGCGTCCTGGGAATGGGGGTCCCCAGACATGCCTGCCTGCGGCCCATGCCGTGGCTATGCTAGCGGGCCTGTACGGCCCATCTTCATCAACAAGGCATTCAAGACCCTCGCGAGGCGGACGATGCAAGACCTCCTCAAGGGCGGCCTCTCCAGGCAGGCTCGTGAGGAGTGGAGATATCAAGGCGGGGCAAACCTCGCGAGGTACTCATGATGTGAGCCATGACGATCTGGATCAGACGGGCGCCAGGCGGGCGCCAAAGCATGCAGAGTCCTTGTTTCCTCTTTGGTGCCAAGGTGGCAAGCGCAGGCACGGAGTACCGAGGCATGAGGCAAAGGTTTCCATATCAGTGCAACGAGACCAAGACCAGCAGGCCAGCGAGACGGAGGTCACCATGGAGCCCAAGACGACATCATCACCAGAGCCTTTCGCAGGCGAAGACCACTTTTGTCAGGATAGCTTGTACTAGTTGCCCCCTTTCAAAATTTCCGCCGTTGTTGGCTCCCTTCCCGCTCAATATTTGGGGAGAGGACCAGGGCCTATATAAGTAGAACTAGCCACCACAGTAGAGGGCCTCGAGTCCTCACCCCCACAAATTCACTGAGCATAAGAACACCTCAACCTGAGGAGGCTGTTCTTCCCCTTGTACTGTTCATCATCAGCCCAAGAGGCAATCCACCACCACACACTGGAGTTGGGTATTACACCACAACGATGGCCCGAACCAGTATAAATCTCGTGTCTTTCTGTGTTGCAAGTTGGTCGAGTTCGTTCGCGAGATCTTACCGAGCTAGGGCGTGGATCAGTAGGAGGGAAAGAACTTCGCGCGCACACCAGAGTTCGAACCTTAAGGGTTTTGCCGGAACCCCTGATCCGACATTTGGCGCACCAGGTAGGGGTGCGCCGGAGCCTCTTCCTCGCCGATCGATCCACCGACGCTCCACGCCCTGATGTCCGGCAATCCAAGGTCAGACTCCGACCATTGGGGAGCTTGGCCAGCCCGAGCGGTGTCACCTGCCCACGAAGACCTCGACCCCGCGCTCCAGGCGGCGCAAGCGCCGTCCAACGCTGCGGGGCGCGGGCGGCGCGGCCAGGCGTCGTCCACCCTCACTCCACGGCAAGTGTGAGCGGCTGCAAGGGCAGCAAGCCATGCCGCAGCAACGGCGCCGCACTCACGGCGGGAGTAGGCAAACATGCGGGCAACGCTCACGGTGGCGCGAGAGCTGCTGCGGTGCTGGCTGATGGAGAGCGGCCGGGATGCCCTGCTGGAACGCGTTGCCGAGCTGCTGCATGCGGTGGCGGCGGGAGCGCTGCCCTTCTTCTATCAGCTTCCTTCTCAGGCCACTATGGGGTCTCATGGTGGGCCTCGCCGCAACCACGCGCCATCGGGTGCGCCTGGGGGCTTTGTCAACACCAGCACGGCCGGCGGCGCCGGGGGCTCCACCGCCCCCATGCCGCCTGCGACAAGCATGGGCACAAGCATCTCCTCCCATGGTCCTAGTGAGATGCCACGCTACCAACCTCAGGACGACGCGCTGGGCCGGGCAACATGGAGTGTGGGGCACTACGGCGAGGTGTTCGGGGTAACGGACCCGGAAGCCTATGTGCCCCGCATGATGGACCAGGAGTACGCACCAGAGGACGACGCTGGCTCGTTCATCGGAGAAGATTGGGAAGAAGGAATGCTAGAAGTTGAAGCCTTCCAGGAACCGACTGAGAACCGCAACGATCGCACCAGCAACAACAACTACAGGGTACCACTAATCTCTCAGGAGCAGGCTTACGCTAATCATGGGTTGTAAGTGAATCAGGTCACAGCGTCGGTCGACGACCCCGGCGCAGCAACACCCCTTCCACCGGGGGAAGCACATTGGGGGCCACAAGGAGGGAGCCAGGAGCAAGGCCCCTCCCCACTTCGCGCGAAGCCAGGCAGCGCCAGGAGGTAGGCCCTTTGCCGGGGAGGTGCCAGCAAGCCTTCCCCCGGCAGAGGACACGTGGTCGTCGAGGGCACCGCTGGCGTCCCCTTTCCCCCCTTTGTGTCGTCCAGGTTGCCGGTCGGCTCAAAGGTGGTCGAGGGTGGCGCAAGGCAGGGCCCTCGTCTGGCGATATGAAGCAAGGCCGGTTCCTGTGAAGAAGGCCCAGTGCCTGTGAAGCTCGCCGCTCGTGACACTCTGACGTAATAATGAGTGGGGCTATACATGCCCCGGAGTCTCAGGGGTGCTGGCCTCAGACCCTGGGGCTCCCTCCCACGCCTAGTGGCAGCACTTAGCTCCGCGCTGGTGAGAAGACTCGAAGACTAGAAGACTAGACTAGGTGCCAGACGCGGCCATTTGCTTTGGATCTCTTCTTCTGTAGCCTAGCTTTCTGGATTTGGATTTAAGTTGAAGTTGAGCTTTAGTTGATGCGTGCGGGGGGTGTATCTTCTCGTTCGAGCGATTTCTTGCCATCTAGTTCTTGCCTTGTTCTGGAGCTCATGCTCACCGCCTCCCCCTCACGAGCGGGGATGGGCATAGCGCGCGCGCCACACACACCGATTGGCGCAGGAACCTCGCGAGGCCCTCTCGGGCAGATAAGCAGACCCTTCCGGAGCCCCTGCCGACTCTCGACCTTATAACCCGACTCAGGGCTCGCTCCATCTAAGGTAAGCCGCAGCGGCAAAACTTGTCGTGACCGACCAAGACGCACCCTTGGTTCGGCATAAAGGAGTAGCAATCATGATTTGCTTACATGAGGGGCTCCCCCTCCCAAAATACTCTCACAATCTTTAGGCGCCATGCCCGAGTTTTTGAGTATAGGATGAAACGACAAGAGAACACGGGATCAGCCAGATATGTCGCTTGCTACATCACCCTCGGACGCATCACTCGCGTCGTCATTGTCTTCGCCGTCACCGTCACCGCCTTCGGTGACGCCTCCGTCGCTGTCGTCAACCATATTGCCTTCGTCCATGACGACCACCACCGTGTCGTCGTTAGAGGCAAAGGCTCTGACCAGCGCATCCACGTTGTCCTCCACCCACCACGCCAGGTCGCCTCGGACGGCCTGTGGCACGGGGGCAATGGCGGCGTCAAAGTCGAAGTCAGGGAAGGTGTTCCGGAGATGGCTGAAGACGCGGGAGAACGCACGCCCGAGCAGGCCCCGACTCCTCTCTTCCACGAGCTGGCGGGCCCTGTCCGACCGGGCTTCCAGGCGCGTCACCATGTTGGTGAAGAAGGTCAGGTGGCTGGCGTAGTCATTCGAGTGGGGGGGGGTGCATTCTCATTGCAGATGAAGCCCAGGGCGGTGTTAGCCCTGTTCCGGAAGTCCTGAAGCATGGGGGCGTGCTCGCGCTCCAGCGTCCACCGTTGAAGCACTTCCTCCCTGTTCTGCCACGCGACGTCCTCGGCATCATCAACCCGTTTCTGAAGCAAAAGCAGCTCGGCGCGAGCGGAGGCCTCCTGGACCTTGGCCTCGCGAGCCCCAACGGCATCTTCTGCTTGAGCAACTGGATGCTCCCTCATCTCCAGTTGCTCGAGATCAAGGCTGCGTTCCACGGCTTCCAGAGCCAGCGCCTCCTCGCGCTTCCGGACCTCCTCTTCCTCGGCAGGCGTCCCCCTCAGTAACGCAAGGGCGGCTCTGTGCGCCTCCACCTGCTGCTCGAGGGACGCACTCTAGGCCTGGAGCTCCCACGCACACTTCTCCGCAGCCTCACGACGGCGGTCAGCCTCGCGAGCCTCCTCCAAGGCTCGAGAGCAAGCTTCGCGGGAAACCTTGAGGGACGCCTCGGCTTTCACATTGTCAAGATCACGCTGGTAGCGGCCCAGGTTGACAGCCACCCTCAGCTTGCGCCACTCCTTCGCCAGCCAAAGAACTTCAGCCTCAAGACATGAGTCGACACCCGCGAGCTCTTCGCCAAGTCGGCTCGTCGCGCCCATCGCCTCCTGGAAGAGCTTATGGCGAACGACGCTTCGCCCATGCTCAGACTCGAATGCATGGCTCACCTCATCCTCCACCCCGGGGGCTGCAGGCGGGACATCAAGCGATGCACCACCTCTCGGCAGGGGGCTGGGGGCTGGTGCTGCCCCGGGTGCCAACCAGGCCTTGCGGGGGGCCCTAGCCAGTCGGGGCCCGCCGCTTGGGAGGAGCTGAAGGGCGAGCCCGACCAGCTGCTGTCCATAACCAGAGGAGGAGAACGGGGAACGCCCGCCAGGCTCCAAGCCAGACCATGCAGGAAGGGCAACGAGGCTGCATATTCGAGGCTCCATGAAGGCGAGCGCACCCCCTCGACCGGCCTGGCTCCAGGCGCGGCATGCAGGCTCGGGGTGCACAAGGCCAACAGGGGTGCCGAGGAAGGCGAGGATTGCTTCTCGGAAGGCTCAACGGCCCTGGCAGAAGGGGTCCTGAAGAGCCAGCGTCAGGAAGGAAAGCAGCAATCAAGAAACCACAAGGTGCAGTACTTACTCGTTGGCAGCGAAGTACTTTTGTCGCTTCAACAGCCCGAAGATGTTGTTGCCGCTCGGGGATCCTTTTCTCTTGCCGAGCTCCTCGAAGTCCACGCAAAGCCGACCGAAGCGCTGGACGTGGCGACCAGTGCAGGGTGAGGCTGAGGAAGAGCTTGGAGGGACAACTCCAGGGGTGCCCGGCTGCGGTGAGCAGTCGGACGCCGTCTCACCACGACCTCCCGAGGCTTCCGGGGCTTTGACCTTGGGAACGGCGTGCTGCGTCACCTCAGTAACCGACGCCCTAGGGGAGGGATCGCGGGCTCCCGAGGACGTCGCCCCAGGATCACCATGCGACATGTGCTCCTCAGCACTCGGGTCAATGGCCTCTGTCGGAGCTCGCCCTCCTGCACCCTCACTTGGGGTGAGCCCGGCACCGGCGGCGAGGAAGGGAACCACGTCGACGGGGTTCTCGCGGGGCCCCACGAGGCCGATCGGGCGCAGCCCCCACTCATCAAAGGAGGGCATGCTCGCGACAAATTCGGCCTTGTTCTCGCAGCGGTACAACAGACAGCTCTTCCTGGGCAAGTCGTCCGGCAGAGGAGCACCCGTCAGGACCGCAAGCACCTTTTGCCGCGTCGTAAGAGGAAGTCCTTCCTCCGAAAATCTCATATGGTCCTGGCTGCTGAGCAAGGTCCACATCGGGAGGGAATGGCGCTGAAGTGGAGCGACTCGGCGCTTGACGAACTCCTTCACCACCATAGGCGCAGTCACGCCGCGGTCCTTCAGCCTCCTCAGCCTGAGCCAGACAGGAACGAGACGGGGGCTCGCGAGCCTCTGGTGGCCCCAAATGGAGTTGGGAACAGCAGGCCCTGGTGGAGCACGGAGCAGAGGGCTGAGCACGCCGGCGTCAACAAACACCCATCGTGTCCAAAACTCGCTCGTGGATGGAGGAAGCTCAAAGTCAATCCCCGCGCCCGCTGTCGCGGCCACGGCTTGGAAGCCCACACACCCCGAGCTCTGCCGAGGGTCAATCAGATGCAATGAGAAGAAATGGCGAAGGAGGGCCACAGAAGGGGTGATGCCAACCATGGCTTTGCACACAAAGGCGAAGACGGCGAGAAGAGTCAGGGATTGAGGGTCGAGATGCAACATGTGGATCTGATAATGCTCGAGCACCGCGTTGAAGAAGGCGGAGAAGGGGGGAATCAGGCCAGCCCAAAGGGCATCTATGAAGATTGGGACCTCAGTGGCTGCCCGAGCAATGCGGGAACGAGACGCGGGCCAAGTCACCGTCTCTCCCCACTCGTTGAAACTGGAAGCAAGCATGGGGCGCACCTTGTCCATAGCCTCGTCGTTGAGCACCCGGGGACGGCCGAGCGCAGGCTCAATGAACGGAGGCGCACTTGGCAAAGACAGAGGTTTCTTCCCCTTGTCAGCCTGTTTTGGCGCCATGGCGATGAAGCAGGCAGAGCGCAGGTCAGATTGGAAGGCAGGAGCAGAGTCTCGAGAAAGCAGAGTGTCGGGGAAGCTGATGGTAACCCACGAACACCTATGGGACCGGCGGACCGAGCCCCTTTCGGTTCGGTGGGGGGCGGAGGTCGCACGAAGAGCAGATCGACACGAAGCACACGAGCAGTTTACCCAGCTTCGGAGCTCTCCGGAGAGATAATACTCCTCTGCTGCTTGTGCGATTATGTTGTGTTCTTGCTAGGAGCGCCGAGGGCTACAAAACCTAAGCGTCGGTGCCTCTGGTTTGAATGAGTCGAACCGAACCCCCTCGTTGCATGGGCCTCCTTTTATAGGCTCAAGGGTCACCAACAGTGGCAAGCGTAGACAAGGGCAAAATGGGAAAATGAGTTACGGTTGGTACAACTACTTTGTACAGTGTATTCTACCTAACTCTGACGGCAAGGGACAAAAGCATTAAATGCCCGTCCATGTCGCCTAAACAGTGCAGAAAGGGACCGTCAGGGGCGCCACTGCTTGCCACGATGGCATTCTTGTCAGCGCCGCTTACCGCTGCTCTCCGCTGGCCGCACCGCCTCTTGACACGCGCGCCTGGAATGGTCCCATGGCGACACGTTGGTGGATGAGCTGGAGCGGAGATAAAGAGTGGTTGCCTGCTGCGGCAAGCGCCTTGCTGCGGCTGAATCCTTGTCGCGTCCGGAAGCTTGTCGCTCTCTGGGTCTTCCCGGCAAGCTCCTCTTGCCAGGGTCTTGTCTTCTATGTGCCTTGAGTGGCCTTCCCGGCAAGCTCCTCTTGCCGGGGCCTTGTCTTCTTGGCTTAAAGACTTTGTTCTTGAATGGCTCCAAAGGAACCATGGAGGACCTTGGTGGTCACTAGGCAAGCCTTGCCACGGGGTGCTGCAACTGCCCGTGCACGAGTTCGGGATACTAGGGTACCCCTACTCTAGTACACCGACACAGAGAGATTGGGGGAGCCAGGCGTGGGCGAAGGAACAAAAACTGTGTAGGATGCGGGGGCCGCATAGCCAGGCAGATTTAAAGGCAGCGTAGGGAAGCGGAGACACCCACGTCCAATCAACCGCCACGCGTCGACCAAGGCCGCAGGCTTTTGGGGCCCACGGCGTGATACGTCTCCGTCGTATCTATAATTTTTTATTGTTCCATGCCAATATTATTCAACTTTCATATACTTTTTGGCAACTTTTTATACTATTTTTGGGACTAACATATTGATCCAGTGCCCAGTGCCAGTTCCTGTTTGTTGCATGTTTTTTGTTCCGCAGAAAACCCATACCAAATGGAGTTCAAATGGAATAAAA
Organism: Aegilops longissima; assembly: GCA_021605205.1. NCBI lineage: Eukaryota > Viridiplantae > Streptophyta > Magnoliopsida > Poales > Poaceae > Aegilops > Aegilops longissima. Next base: position 358,008,095 of record CM038682.1, read on the forward strand.
ATTGACGGAGATTTATTTTGGAATATTTATGAATTTTGGGAAGTGGAATCATCGCGAGACGGTGCCCGAGGGGGCACGAGGTAGGGGGGCGCGCCCCAGGGTGTCAGGCGCGCCCCTGACCCTCGTGGCCACCCCGTAAGGCGGTTGGTGCCCTTCTTTCGCCGCAATAAAGCTAATTACCGGATAGAGATCGTAAATAAAATTCAGCCCAATCAGAGTTACGGATCTCCGGGAATTTAAGAAACGATGAAGGGCCAGAAAACAGAACGCAGAAACAGAGAGAGACAGAGAGATAGATCCAATCTCGGAGGGGCTCTCGCCCCTCCCACACCATGGAGACCATGGACCAGAGGGGAAATCCTTCTCCCATCTAGGTAGAAGGTCAAGGAAGAAGAAGAAGAAGGGGGGCTCTCCCCCCCTCGCTTCCGGTGGCGCCGGAGTGCCACCGGGGGCCATCATCATCACCGTCATCTTCACCAATAACTTCACCGCCATCATCACCAACTCTTCCCCCCTCTATGCAGCAGTGTAACCTCTCTCTTACCCGTTGTAATCCCTACTTAAACATGGTGCTCAACGCTATATATTATTTCCCAATGATGTATGGCTATCCTATGATGTTTGAGTAGATCTGTTTTGTCCTAATGGCTATTTGATGATCAAGATTGGTTTGAGTTGTATGTTTTATTATTGGTGCTGTCCTATGGTGCTCTCCGTGTCGCTCAAGCGTGAGGGATTCCCGCTGTAGGGTTTGCAATATGTTCATGATTTTCTTATGGTGGGTGGCGTGAGTGACAGAAACACAGACCTGAGTAAGTAGGTTGTTTGCGTATGGGATAAAGGGGACTTGATACTTTAATGCTATGGTTGGGTTTTACCTTAATGAATCTTTAGTAGTTGCGGATTCTTGCTAGAGTTCCAATCATAAGTGCATATGATCCAAGTAGATAAAGTATGTTAGCTTATGCCTCTCCCTCAATTAAAATTGCAATAATGATTACCGGTCTAGTTATCGATTGCCTAGGGACAAATAACTTTCTCGTGACAACAAGCTCTTTACTAAAACTAATTTAGTTGTGTCTTTATCTAAACAGCCCCTAGCTTTTATTTTCGTGCTCTTTACTTTCTTGCAAGCTTACCCAAAACACCTACCAAGTACTTCTAGTTTCATACTTGTTGTAGGTAAAGCGAACGTTAAGCATGCGTAAAGTTGTATCGGTGATCGATAGAACTTGAGGGAATATTTGTTCTACCTTTATCTCCTCGTTGGGTTCTACACTCTTACTTATCGAAAATTGTTGCGATCCCCTATACTTGTGGGTTATCAAGACCTTTTTATGGCGCCATTGCGGGGGAGCAATAGCGTGGGATGAGTATTCTCGTGTGTGCTTGTTTTCTTTATCACTAAGTAATTTTTATTTGCTGTTCTTAGTTGTTCTTTATCTTTAGTTATGGATATGGAACACGAAATACCAAAAAAATTAGGTGTACTTGCTACTCATGGAGATGGGGAACCTCCTAAAACCCTCGACGCTGGTTATGTGAAAGATATTATGTACTTCTTTAATAATCCTGAGAAAACCCCATTCAATTATGTAATGGGAGTAACGTTGGATCAACGTGAATACTTTAGGGATTATCGCTTAACACAAAAAGGGAAACTATTATGGGATCAGATTCATATATTGAAGTGGTATGCTTGGCAACTATGCGTGGAATATGATTATACTTGTTGCTCTAGGATGAATTCTCCACATCTTCCCTTTTCATGCAAATTTAATGATAATAAAACCTTAGCTTCTTATGCTAATGGTATATATGATTAATATGATGTGGAACAAATAGAAGAATTTGTTGCTTTTATGGGTGCTTATGAAATTGAAGCTATGTGTAAAGAGTTTGAGGATTTTGATGATGCTGCTTATAGATCTGAAAGTTTAGCTATCCTCAAATATTGCTATGAGAATTATAAATACAATTATGAAATTAATGCACTTATTGAGAAAGTCTCCGCTGTCCAAGAAGAGGCTAATATTTTGCAGGAATCTACGGAAGAAGAAGTTGATGAAACTGTGAGCTCATTGGATGAAAAAGATGAGGAGGAGAACGAAGAACAAAAGGAGGAAGAGCGGATTAGCTACCCATGCCCACCTTCGAATGAAAATAACTCTTCAACTCATACATTGTAACTCTTCAACTCATACATTGTTTAATTCCCCTTCGTGCTTACCGAAGGATGATTGTTATGATGATTGTTATGATCCCGTTGATTCTTTTGAATTATCCCTATTTGATGATGCTTGCTATGCTTGTGGCCAAGATGCCATTATGAATGATGCTTATGGAGATGAACTTGCTATAGTTCCTTATGTTAAACATGAAATTGTTGCTATTGCACCCACACATGATAGTCCTATTATCTTTTTGAATTCTCCCGAATATACTATATCGGAGAAGTTTGCCCTTATTACGGATTATATTGATGGGTTGCCTTTTACCGTTGCACATGATGATTTTGATAGATATAGTATGCATGTGCTTGCTGCTCCTACTTGCAATTATTATGAGAGAGGAACTATATCTCCACCTCTCTATGTTTCCAATACGAAAAATTTGCAAGAAACTGTTTATACTATGCATTGGCCTTTACTATGTGCGCATGAATTGTTCTTTTATGACATGCCAATGCATAGGAAGAGAGTTAGACTTCGTTGTTGCTTGATATATGTTGTTTTGTGCTCACTACTAAATTACAAATCATTGTTAATTAAAATTGGCTTTGATATACCTTGGGATCCGGGTGGATTCACTACTTGAGCACTATATGCCTAGCTTAATGGCTTTAAAGAAAGCGCTGCCAGGGAGACAACCCGGAAGTTTTAGAGAGTTATTTATTTCTGTTGAGTGCTTTCATATAGTTTAAAAACAACAAAAATAAAGAGGGGAACCCAAAACTTTTTCAAAAAGAAAAGTGAAAGTGAGAAAGACAAGCATTGTTGAAGTGGGAGCTAGCCTTGAACTTTGTTCATGCTCACGAAAACTCTGTGAATCTTTATTACAGAAACTTTGCAACAAAAATAATTATCCCCTTGTACAATTCCATTATATTATAAAAATAATGTGCCAAGGTTTGCCTTTAGGATGTTTACAATGCTTGTTGGTTTGTGCGGTGCATGACAGAAACTTTGGCTGTAGTGCGCGAATTTTAATTTGTTACTGGAATGTCAAATGGTTCTGATTGTTTTTGCACTGTCTTTCTGTACAATTATTTTATTTTTCCTAATTTCGGCAGAAATTTTCAAGTATCATAAGTATGGTGAATGTTCAGATTATTACATACTGTTCTGTTTTAGACAGATTCTGTTTTTGATGCATAGTTTGCTTGTTTTGATGAATCTATCAATTTATATCAGTGGATTAAGCCATGAAAAAGTTATATTACAGTATACACAATGCAAAAACAAAATATGAATTGGTTTGCAACAGTACTTATAGTCGTGATTTGCTTTATTATACTAACGGATCTTACCGAGTTTTCTGTTGAAGTTTTGTGTGGATGAAGTGTTCGATGATCGAGAAGGTCTCGATGTGAGAAGAAGGAAGAGTGGAAAGAGCTCAAGCTTGGGGATGCCCAAGGCACCCCAAGTAAATATTCAAGGAGACTCAAGCGTCTAAGCTTGGGGATGCTGGGGAGGCATCCCCTCTTTCTTCAACAAATATCGGTATGTTTTCAGGATTCGTTTCGTTCATGCGATATGTGCAATCTTGGAGCATATTTTGCATTTAGTTTTTATTTTTCTTTTTATGCACCATGCTGGTATGAGATGGTCCTTGGTTGATTTATAGAATGCTCTTTGCACTTCACTTATATCTTTTGAGTATGGCTTTATAGAATGCTTCATGTGTTTCACTTATATTATTTGAAGTTTGGACTACCTGTTTCTCTTCACATAGACAACCGCCATTTGTAGAATGCTCTTTTGCTTCACTTATATTTGTTAGAGTGTGGGCACATCTTTTGTAGAAAGAATTAAACTCTCTTTCTTCACTTATATCTATTTAGAGAGATGACAAGAACTGGTCATTCACATGGTTAGTCATAAAATCCTACATAAACTTGTAGATCGCTGAATATGATATGTTTGATTCCTTGCAATAGTTTTGCGATATAAAGATGGTGATATTAGAGTCGTGCTAGTTGAGTAATTGTGAAATTGAGAAATACTTGTGTTGAGGTTTGCAAATCCCGTAGCATGCACGTATGGTGAACCATTATGTAACGAAGTTGGAGCATGAAGTGTTTATTGATTGTCTTCCTTATGAGTGGCGGTCGGGGACGAGCGATGGTGTTTTCCTACCAATCTATCCCCCTAGGAGCATGCGCGTAGTACTTTGTTTTGATTACTAATAGATTTTTTCAATAAGTCTGTGAGTTCTTTATGACTAATGTTGAGTCCATGGATTATACGCACTCTCGCGCTTCCATCATTGCTAGCCTCTTCGGTACCGTGCATTGCCCTTTCTCACCTCGAGAGTTGGTGCAAACTTCGCCGGTGCATCCAAACCCCATGATATGATACGCTCTGTCACACATAAACCTCCTTATATCTTCCTCAAAACAGCCACCATACCTACCTATCATGGCATTTCCATAGCCATTCCGAGATATATTGCCATGCAACTTCCATCATCATCATATACATGACTTGAGCATTTATTGTCATATTGCTTTGCATGATCGTAAGATAACTAGCATGATGTTTTCATGGCGTGTTCGTTTTTGATGTCATTGCTACGCTAGATCATTGCACATCCCGGTACACCGCCGGAGGCATTCATATAGAGTCATATCTTTCTTTTAGATATCGAGTTGTAATATTGAGTTGCAAGTAAATAAAAGTGTGATGATCATCATTATTAGAGCATTGCCCCAGTGAGGAAAGGATGATGGAGACTATGATTCCCCCACAAGTCGGGATGAGACTGCGGACGAAAAAAAAAGAGAAAGGCCAAAAAAAGAGAAGGCCCAAAAAAAGAAAAAAAGAAAAAAATGAGAGAAAAAGAGAGAAGGGGCAATGTTACTATACTTTTACCACACTTGTGCTTCAAAGTAGCACCATGTTCTTCATATAGAGAGTATCTTGAGTTATCACTTTCATATACTAGTGGTAATTTTCATTATAGAACTTGGCTTGTATATTCCAACGATGGGCTTCCTCAAATTAGGTCTTCATGAGCAAGCAAGTTGGATGCACACCCACTTAGTTTCAGTTTGAGCTTTCATATACTTATAGCTCTAGTGCATCCGTTCCATGGCAATCCCTACTCCTCACATTGATATCTATTAATGGGCATCTCCATAGCCCGTTGATACGCCTAGTTGATGTGAGACTTTCTCATTTTTTGTCTTCTCCACATAACCCCCATCATCATATTCTATTCCACCTATAGTGCTATGTCCATGGCTCACGCTCATGTATTGCGTGGAAGTTGAAAATGTTTGAGAAACGTCAAAAGTATGAAACAATTGCTGGGCTTGTCATTGGGGTTGTGCATGATGTGAATGCTTTGTGTGGTGAAGATGGAGCATAGCCAGACTATATGATTTTGTAGGGATGAGCTTTCTTTGGCTATGTTATTTCAATAAGACATAATTGCTTGGTTGGTATGCTTGAAGTATTATTGTTTTTATGTCAAAGGATAGACTATTTCTTTGAATCACTCGTGTCTTAATATTTATGCCATGATTAGACATATGATCAAGATTATGCTAGGTAGCATTCCACATCAAAAATTATATATTTTATCATTTACCTACTCGAGGACGAGCAGGAATTAAGCTTGGGGATGCTGATACGTCTCTGTCGTATCTATAATTTTTTATTGTCCCATGCCAATATTATTCAACTTTCATATACTTTTCGGTAACTTTTTATACTATTTTTGGGACTGACATATTGATCCAGTGCCCAATGCCAGTTCCTGTTTGTTGCATGTTTTTTGTTTCGCAGAAAACCCATACCAAACGGAGTCCAAATGAAATAAAAACTGACGGAGATTTATTTTGGAATATTTATGAATTTTGGGAAGTGGAATCATCGCGAGACGGTGCCCGAGGGGGCGCGAGGTAGGGGGGCGCGCCCCCGACCCTCGTGGCCACCCTATAAGGCAGTTGGTGCCCTTCTTTCGCCGCAAGAAAGCTAATTTCCGGATAGAGATCGTGTCCAAAATTCAGCCCAATCGGAGTTACGGATCTCCGGGAATTTAAGAAACGGTGAAGGGCCAGAAAACAGAACGCAGAAACAGAGAGAGACAGAGAGATAGATCCAATCTCGGAGGGGCTCTCGCCCCTCCCACACCATGGAGACCATGGACCAGAGGGGAAATCCTTCTCCCATCTAGGGAGAAGGTCAAGGAAGAAGAAGAAGGACGGGGGCTCTCTCCCCCTCGCTTCCGGTGGCGCCGGAGTTCCACCGGGGGCCATCATCATCACCGTCGTCTTCACCAACAACTTCACCGCCATCATCACCAACTCTTCCCCCCTCTATGCAGCGGTGTAACCTCTCACTTACCCGCTGTAATATCTACTTAAACATGGTGCTCAACGCTATATATTATTTCCCAATGATATATGGCTATCCTATGATGTTTGAGTAGATCTGTTTTGTCCTAATGGCTATTTGATGATCAAGATTGGTTTGAGTTGTATGTTTTATTATTGGTGCTGTCCTATGGTGCTCTGCAATATGTTCATGATTTTCTTATGGTGGGTGGCGTGAGTGACAGAAGCACAGACCCGAGTAAATAGGTTGTTTGCGTATGGGATAAAGGGGACTTGATACTTTAATGCTATGGTTGGGTTTTACCTTAATGAATCTGTAGTAGTTGCGGATGCTTGCTAAAGTTCCAATCATAAGTGCATATGATCCAAGTAGCATCCTTGTTTCCTCTTTGGTGCCAAGGAGGCAAGCACAGGCGCGGAGTACCGAGGCGTCAGGCAAAGGTTTCCATATTAGTGCAATGAGACCAAGACGAGCAGGCCAGCGAGACGGAGGTCACCATGGAGCCCAAGATGGCGTCATCACCAGAGTCTTTCGCAGGCGAAGACCACTTTTGTCAGGATAGCTTGTACTAGTTGTCCCCTTTCAAATTGGCCGCCGTTGTTGGCTCCCTTCCCGCTCAATATTTGGGGAGAGGACCAGGGCCTATATAAGTAGAACTAGCCACCACAGTAGAGGGCATCGAGTCCTCATCCCCACAAGTTCACCGAGCAGAAGAACACCTCAACCTCAGGAGGTTGTTCTTCCCCTTGTACTGTTCATCATCAGCCCAAGAGGCAATCCACCACCACACACTGGAGTAGGGTATTACACCACAACGGTGGCCCGAACCAGTATAAATCTCGTGTCTTTCTGTGTTGCGAGTTGGCCAAGTTTGTCCGCGAGATCTTAGCGAGCTAGGGCGTGGATCGGTAGGAGGGAAAGAACTTCGCGCGCACCCCAGAGTTCGAACCTTAAGGGTTCTGCCGGAACCCCAGATCCGACAAACTCAACTTCACACCTTGTAACACAGGTAAGAACCCTTTCTTTGACTGGTCCATTCTGAACTTCTTCAAAACTTAATCAAGGTGTGTGCTTTGTGAAGTCCAATTAAGCGTCTTGATCTATCTCTATAGATCTTGATGCCCAATATATAAGCAGCGTCACCGAGGTCTTTCATTGAAAAAATCTTCTTCAAGTATCCTTTTATGCAATCCAGAAATTCTATATCATTTCCAATCAACAATATGTCATCCACATATAATATTAGAAATGCTACAGAGCTCCCTGATAACCCACAAGTATAGGGGATCGCAACCGTTTTCGAGGGTAGAGTATTCAACCCAAATTTATTGATTCGACACAAGGGGAGCCAAAGAATATTCTCAAGTATTAGCAACTTTGTTATCAATTCAGCCACACCTGGATAACTTAATATCTACAGCAAAGTATTTAGTAGCAAAGTAATATGATAGTAGTGGTAACGGTAACAAAAGGTAACGGTAGCAAAAGTAATATTTTTGGAATTTTGTAGTGATTGTAATAGTAGCAACGGAAAAGTAAATAAGCTATGACCAATATAGGAAAAGCTCGTAGGCATTGGATCGGTGATGGAAAATTATGCCGGATGTGGTTCATCATGTAACAGTCATAACATAGGGTGACACAGAACTAGCTCCAATTCATCAATGTAATGTAGGCATGTATTCCGAATATAGTCATACGTGCTTATGGAAAAGAACTTGCATGACATCTTTTGTCCTACCCTCCCGTGGCAGCGGGGTCCTAATGGAAACTAAGGGATATTAAGGCCTCCTTTTGATAGAGAACCGGAACAAAGCATTAGCACATAGTGAATACATGAACTCCTCAAACTATGGTCATCACGGGGAGTGGTCCCGATTATTGTCACTTCGGGGTTGCCGGATCATAACACATACTAGGTGACTATAGACTTGCAAGATAGGATCAAGAACACACATATATTCATGAAAACATAATAGGTTCAGATCTGAAATCATGGCACTCGGGCCCTAGTGACAAGCATTAAGCATAGCAAAGTCATAGCAACATCAATCTCGTAACATAGTGGATACTAGGATCAAACCCTAACAAAACTAACTCGATTACATGATAGATCTCATCCAACCCATCACCGTCCAGCAAGCCTACGATGGAATTACTCACACACGGCAGTGAGCATCATGAAATTGGTGATGGAGGATGGTTGATGATGACGACGGCGACGAATCCCCCTCTCCGGAGCCCCGAACGGACTCCAGATCAGCCCTCCCGAGAGGTTTTAGGGCTTGGCGGCGGTTCCGTATTGTAAAACGCGATGATTTCTTCTCCTCTATTTTTTTCTCCACGGAAGCGAATATATAGAGTTGGAGTTGGCGTCGGAGGAGCTCCAGGGGGCCCACGAGGTAGGGAGCGCGCCCTAGGGGGAGGGCGCGCCCCCCACCCTCGTGGACAGGGTGTGGGCCCCCTGGTCTTCATCTTTTGCAACGATTTTTTATTATTTCCAAATAGACGTTCCGTGGAGTTTTAGGTCATTCCGAGAACTTTTGTTTCTGCACATAAATAACACCATGGAAAGTCTGCTGAAAACAGCGTCAGTCCGGGTTAGTTCCATTCAAATCATGCATGTTAGAGTCCAAAACAAGGGCAAAAGTGTTTGGAAAAGTAGATACGATGGAGACGTATCAAATCCCCCAAGCTTAAACCTTTGCTTGTGCTCAAGCAATTCAGTTGGTAAACTGAAATTGATAAAGAAAAACTTTTACAAACTCTGTTTGCTCTTGTTGTTGTAAATATGTAAAGCCAGCATTCAAGTTTTCAGCAAAGATTATGACTAACCACATTTGCAATAACTCTCAGGTCTCATGTTTACTCATATCAATAGCATAATCAACTAGCGAGCCATAATAATAAATCTCAAATGACAACAATTTCTCAAAACAATCATAATATGATATAACAAGATGGTATCTCGCTAGCCCTTTCTGAGCCCGCAAAACATAAATGCAGAGCACCTTTAAAGATCAAGGACTGACTAGACATTCTAATTCATGGTAAAAGAGATCCAATCATAGTCATACCCAATATAAATTAATAGTAATGGATGCAAATGACAGCTGTGCTCTCCAGCTAGTGCTTTTAATAAGAGGGTGATGACTCAACATGAAAGTAAATAGATAGGCCCTTCGCAGAGGGAAGCAGGGATTTGTAGAGGTGCCAGAGCTCGGTTTTGAAATAGAGATAAATAATATTTTGAGCGGCATACTTTCATTGTCAACATAACAACTAAGAGATGGCGATATCTTCCATGCTACACACATTATAGGCGGTTCCCAAACAGAATGGTAAAGTTTACACTCCCCCTCCACCAACAAGCATCAATCCATGACTTGCTCGAAACAACGAGTGTCTCCAACTAGCAACAGTCCCAGGGGGAGTTTTGTTTGCAATTATTTTGATTTAGTTTGCATAAAGCATGGGACTGGGCATCCCGGAGACCAGCCATTTTCTCGTGAATGAGGAGCGGAGTCCACTCCTCTTGAGAATAGCCCGCCTAACATGGAAGATAAGGGCAGCCCTAGTTGGTACATGAGCTATTCGAGCATACAAAACAGAATGTTTATTTGAAGGTTTAGAGTTTGGCACATACAAATTTACTTGGAACGGCAGGTAAATACCGCATATAGGAAGGTATAGTGGACTCATATGGAATAACTTTGGGGTTTAAGGGATTGGATGCACAAGCAGTATTCCCGCTAAGTACAAGTGAAGGCTAGCAAAAGACTGGGAAGCGACCAACTAGAGAGCGACAACAGTCATGAACATGCATTAAAATTAATAAACATTGGGTGCAAGCATGAGTAGGATATAATCCACCATGAACATAAATGTCGTGAAGGCTATGTTGATTTTGTTTCAACTACATGTGTGAACATGTGCCAAGTCGAGTCACTTAAATCATTCAAAGGAGGATACCACCCCACTATACCACATCATAACCATTTTAATAGCATGTTGGCACGCAAGGTAAACCATTATAACTCATAGCTAATCAAGCATGGCACGAGCAACTATGATCTCTAATTGTCATTGCAAACATGTTTATTCATAATAAGCTGAATCAGGAACGATGAACTCATCATATTTACAAAAACAGGAGAGGTCGAGTTCATACCAGCTTTTCTCATCTCAGTCAGTCCATCATATATCATCATAACTGCCTTTCACTTGCACGTCCGAACGATGTGAATAATAATAAGAGTGCACGTGCATTGGACTAAGTTGGAATCTGCGAGCATTCAATAAACAGGAGAAGACAAGGCAATATGGGCTCTTGGTTAAATCAACAATAATGCATATAAGAGCCACTTCAACAATTTAATCATGGTCTTCTCCTATCGACCCCCAAAGAAAAGAAATAAAATCTATTTACATGGGAAAGCTCCCAACAAGCAAAAGAAGTACAGGAAATATTTTTGGGTTTTCTTTTAATTATTACTACTACAGCAAGAAAAATATAAACTAACAAAAAGCTATACTAATTTTTTTGGTTTTTCTTAAAGTTTATTAAACACACAAGAAGAAAGCAGGAAAAAGAAAATAAACTAACATGGATATTACAGTGAAAGAGTATGAGCACCGACATCTAGCAATGAGTGTGTGTAAACATGAATGTAATGTCGGTGGGAAATACGTACTCCCCCAAGCTTAGGCTTTTGGCCTAAGTTGGTTTGTTGACAAGGATGGCCTGGCGGATACCAGTAGGTGTAGCTGGGGTCGTACTGAGATGTAGCGTTTATCGCCTCCTGAGCTGCAGCGTGGCGGCGAGCTGCCTCTGCCCTCCTCTCGTACTCATCTTCCTCCTCTCTGGTAATAACATATCTTCCTTTTGCCTAATAATCAAAGAAGGCAGGAGCAGGGAGAGTAATACGGACAGCACGCCGTTTGTCAAAGATTAGTCGATACTAGAGAGGTGATTCATTCCTCTCGACAAACTGGTGGTAGACCATAGAATTATAGTCTAAATAAGTAGGAGGCAACTCCGTATCATTCTCACAAATGTCCACATATAGAAAATCAGTTAAGCGGGTTGCATAAATTCCTCCAAAGAAATCTCCATTAAATCTATTATGATGCAACCTGCGTGCAACAATGGCTCCCAAATTATAAGATTGGTCTCCTAACACAGCACTCCTAAGAATACTGAGGTCAGGCACACACATATGACATGCTTCATCTTTACCATTTATGCACCTACCTATGAAGAGAGCAAAATAATGTATAGCAGGAAAGTGAATGCTCCCTATGGTAGCTTGTGCTATATCTCTAGATTCCCCTACGGTTATACCAGCAAGAAAGTCTCTAAATTCAGATTTACGGGGATCACTAACACTACCCCATTGTGGAAGTTTGCAAGAAGAAGTAAAATCCTCTAAGTCCATGGTATAAGATTTTTCATAAAGATCAAACATGACCGTTGGAGAGTTATGTGAAGATGAAAATTCAAACCTCCTCACAAATGAACTAGTGAGTTGATGGTACTAGGGGCATTTGTCTGCCTCAAAGCTCACAAGATCAGCGTTATGCAAATATGCATTGAATTCTTCCTTGATTCCCGCTCGATCCATAAAATTTTCTGAGGGCCACTCACAAGGCCGCACTGGAGCGTCCCTTGGTGGCTCCTCGTCGGCATCACGCATTAAGCCTGGGTCCTTGCTTCCTTGAAGAACCACCTTGGAACATTTTCCTAAGCATATTTCTTCCTCTGAAAAATTTCTGAAATTTTTAGTAACTTCAAGCAAAAGTGAACCAAGCTCAATAAAATTGATAGCAACTACTCGTACAAGTGCCTAGAGCCTATATCAAGCATTAGAACTACTTAGAACCATATAAATTTGACATGCAAGCTCAAGAACATGGTCACCTAGGCAGCACAAATTTGCAATGAATAAAGCACTAGAGCAAAAACTAATTGGACCAATGGAGGAGTCACATACCAAGGAACAATCTCCCCAAGCAGTTTTGAGAGAGGTGCTTTGAGCAAGGAGATCGAAAATCGCAGCAAAGTGAGCTAGGACTCGTGCTTGAGCTGGATATTGGTGTTTGTGGGAGGAAGAAGAAGTGTATGGGTGCAGGAATAAGTGGAGGAGGGCCATCGTGGGCCCATGAGGCGGGGGCGCATACAGGGGGTAGGCGCGCCCTCCACCCTCGTGGCCAAGTGGTTGACCCCCCTGTTGTGTTCTCAGTTCCAAAAATCCTCAAATATTCTAGAAAAAATCATATTTCATTTTCAAGGCATTTGGATAACTTAATCATATTTCATTTTCAGGGCATTTGGAGAACTTTTATTTTCGGGGTATTTTTATATTGCACAGATAAATCAGAAAACAGACAGAAAAATACTATTTTTGCTTTATTTCAACTAAATAATAGAAAGTAGAAAGAGGGTACAGAAGGTTGTGCCTTCTAGTTTCATCCATCTCATGCTCATCAAAAAGAATCCACTAACAAGGTTGATCAAGTCTTGTTAATAAACTCATTCCGAATAACATGAAACCGGAGAAATTTCGAAAAACACTATGTTACCTCAACGATGATATGCACATCCCCAATAATAAGAATATCATATTTCTTCTTGACAGTAGGAATAGGAAATTCAAAAGCTCCAAATATAATCGATGGAATTTTTCCAATAGAGTTGATACTATGAACTTGAGGTTGTTTCCTCGGAAAGTGTACCGTATGCTCATTACCATTAACATGAAAAGTGACATTGCCTTTGTTGCAATCAATAACAGCCCCTGCAGTATTCAGAAAAGGTCTTCCAAGAATAATAGACATACTATCGTCCTCGGGAATATCAAGAATAACAAAGTCTGTTAAAATAGTAATGTTTGCAACCACAACAGGCACATCCTCACAAATACCGACAGGTATAGCAGTTGATTTATCAGCCATTTGCAAAGATATTTCAGTAGGTGTCAACTTATTCAAATCAAGTCTACGATATAAAGAGAGAGGCATAACACTAACACCGGCTCCAAGATCACATAAAGCAGTTTTAACATAGTTTCTTTTAATTGAGCATGGTATGGTGGGTACTCTTGGATCTCCAAGTTTCTTTGGTATTCCACCCTTAAAAGTATAATTAGCAAGCATGGTGGAAATTTCAGCTTCCGGTATCTTTCTTTTATTTGTAACAATATCTTCCATATACTTAGCATAAGTGTTCATTTTGAGCTATCAGTCAATCGCATACGCAAAAAGATAGGTCTAATCATTTCAGCAAAGCTCTCAAAATCTTCATCATCCTTTTTCTTGTATGGTTTCGGAGGAAAAGGCATGGGTTTCTGGACCCATGGTTCTCTTTCTTTACCATGTTTCCTAGCAACAAAGTCTCTCTTATCATAACGTTGATTCTTTGATTGTGGGTTATCAAGATGAACATCAAGTTCAATCTCTACATCATTGTCATTACTAGGTTGAGCATCATCATGAACATCATCATTAGCATTTTCATTAGGTTCATGTTCATTACCAGTTTGTGTTTCAGCATCAGAAATAGAGATATCATTTGGATTCTCAGTTGTTTCAGCAATAGGTTCACTAGAAGTTTGCAAAGTCCTATCATTTTTCTTTTTCTTCCTTTTAGAAGGACTAGGTGTATCAATATTATTTCTCTGAGAATCTTGTTCAATTCTCTTAGGGTGGCCTTCAGGATACAAAGGTTCCTGAGTCATTCTACCAGTTCTAGTAGCCACTCTAACAACATAATCATTTTTCTTACTATTCATCTCATTGATCAAATCATTTTGAGCCTTAAGTACTTGTTCTAGTTGAGTGGTAACCATAGAAGCATGTTTACTAACGAGTTTAAGTTCACCTTTAACATTAGCCATATAATCACCCCAAGTGCTTAATCATATCGGAATTTTGTTTTAATTTTCTACCAAAATATGCATTGAAATCTTCTTGCTTAACCCTAAAGCTATCAAACTCATCCAAACATTGGCTAGCAATTTTAGTAGGAGGGATTTCAGCTCTATCATATCTATAGAGAGAATTTACCTTTACTACCTGTGTCGGGTTATCAAGACCATGAGGTTCTTCAATATCTAATGGATTAAGATCATAAGTTTCTTCAACAGGCGGTAAATTAAGACGATGTATTTCTTCAATAGGAGGTACATTCTTAACATCTTCAGCTTCTATACCTTTTTCTTTCATAGATTTCTTTGCCTCTTGCATATCTTCAGGACTGAGAAATAGAACACCTCTATTCTTCGGAGTTGGTTTAGGAATAGGCTCAGGAATTGGCTCAGGAGGAGTCCAATTAGTTTCATTTGTCAACATATTATTCAATAAAATTTCAGCTTCATCCGGTGTTCTTTCCCTGAAAACAGAACCAGCACAACTATCCAGGTAATCTCTGGAAGCATCGATAAGTCCATTATAAAAGATATCAAGTATTTCATTTTTCTTAAGAGGATGATCAGGCAAAGCATTAAGTAACTTGAGAAGCCTCCCCCAAGCTTGTGGGAGACTCTCTTTTTCAATTTGCACAAAGTTGTATATTTCCCTCAAAGCAGCTTGTTTCTTATGAGCAGGGAAATATTTAGCAGAGAAGTAATAAATCATATCCTGGGGACTACGCACACAACCAGGATCAAGAGAATTAAACCATATATTAGCATCACCCTTTAATGAGAACGGAAATATTTTAAGGATATAAAAGTAGCGAGATCTCCCATAATTAGTGAACAGGGTGGCTATATCATTTAATTTAGTAAGATGTGCCACAACAGTTTCAGATTCATAGCCATGAAAAGGATCAGATTCAACCAAAGTAATTATATCAGGATCAACACAGAATTCATAATCCTTATCGGAAACACAGATAGGTGAAGTTGCAAAAGCAGGGTCATGTCTCATTCTATCATTAAGAGATTGCTGATTCCATTTAGCTAATAACCTCTTGAGTTTATAACTATCTTTGCAAACTTAAATAGCTACAGAAGCTTCTTTATCAAAAATATAACCCGCAGGAATAACATGCAAGTTTTCATCATCAATTTCATCAACATAATCAGTTTCAATAATTTCTTTCTCTCTAGCCCTAGCAATTTTTTCATCAAGAAATTCACTAAGTGGCACAGTAGTATCAAGCATAGAAGTAGTCTCATCATAAGTATCATGCATAGCAGAAGTGGCATCATCAATAACATGTGACATATCAGAACGAATAGCAGAAGCAGGTTTAGGTGTCGCAAGCTTAATCAAAACAGAAGGTGAATCAAGTGCAGAGCTAGTGGCAGTTCCTTACCTCCCCTCGTAGTTGAGGGATAAATTGTTGTCTTAGCGTCTTTCAAGTTCTTCATAGTTACCAGCAGATATAAATCCCAAGTGACTCAAAGAATAGAGCTATGCTCCCCGGCAACGGCGCCAGAAAATAGTCTTGATAACCAACAAGTATAGGGGATCGCAACAGTTTTCGAGGGTAGAGTATTCAACCCAAATTTATTGATTCGACACAAGGGGAGACAAAGAATATTCTCAAGTATTAGCAACTGAGTTGTCAATTCAGCCACACCTGGATAACTTAATATCTGCATCGAAGTATTTAGTAGCAAAGTAATAAGATAGTAGTGGTAACGGTAACAAAAGGTAACGGCAGCAAAAGTAATTTTTTTGGTGTTTTGTAGTGATTGTAACAGTAGCGACGGAAAAGTAAATAAGTGAAGACCAATATAGGAAAAGCTCGAAGGCATTGGATCGGTGATGGAAAATTATGCCGGATGTGGTTCATCATGTAACAGTCATAACATAGGGTGACATAGAACTAGCTCCAATTCATCAATATAATGTAGGCATGTATTCCGAATATAGTCATACGTGCTTATGGAAAAGAACTTGCATGACATCTTTTGTCCTACCCTCCCATGGCAGCGGGGTCCTAATGGAAACTAAGGGATATTAAGGCCTCCTTTTAATAGAGAACCGGAACAAAGCATTAGCACATAGTGAATACATGAACTCCTCAAACTATGTTCATCATCGGGAGTGGTCCCGATTATTGTCACTTCGGGGTTGCCGGATCATAACACATAGTAGGTGACTATAGACTTGCAAGACATGATCAAGAACTCACATATATTCATGAAAACATAATAGGCTCAGATATGAAATCATGGCACTCAGGCCCTAGTGACAAGCATTAAGCATAGCAAAGTCATAGCAACATATATCTCAGAACATAGTGGATACTAGGGATCAAACCCTAACAAAACTAACTCGATTACATGATAGATCTCATCCAACCCATCACCGTCCAGCAAGCCTATGATGGAATTAATCACACACGGCGGTGAGCATCATGAAATTGGTGATGGAGGATGGTTGATGGTGACGACGGCGACGAATCCCCTTCTCCGGAGCCCCGAACGGACTCCAGACCAGCCCTCCCGAGAGGTTTTAGGGCTTGGCGGCGGCTCCGTATCGTAAAACGCGACGATTTCTTCTCCTCTATTTTTTTCTCCCCGAAAGCAAATATATAGAGTTGGAGTTGGCGTCGGAGGAGCTCCAGGGGGCCCACGAGGTAGGGGGCGCGCCCTAGGGGGGAGGGCGCCCCACCCTTGTGGACAGGTGTGGGCCCCTGGTCTTCATCTTTGCAATGATTTTTATTATTTCCAAATAGGCGTTACGTGGAGTTTCAGGTCATTCCGAGAACTTTTGTTTCTGCACATAAATAACACCATGGAAAGTCTGCTGAAAACAGCGTCAGTCCGGGTTAGTTCCATTCAAATCATGCAAGTTAGAGTCCAAAACAAGGGCAAAAGTGTTTGAAAAAGTAGATACGACGGAGACGTATCACTCCCACTCACTTTCTTGTAAATACAGGCTTCTCCGAAAGTCTGTATAAAACCGTATGCTTTGATCACTTCATCAAAGCGTATATTCCAACTCCGAGATGCTTGCACCAGTCCATAAATGGATCGCTGGAGCTTGCACATTTTGATAGCACCTTTAGGATCGACAAAACCTTCTGGTTGCATCATGTACAACTCTTCTTTAAGAAATCCATTAAGTAATGCAGTTTTGACGTCCATTTGCTAGATTTCATAATCATAAAATGCGGCAATTGCTAACATGATTCGGACAGACTTAAGCATCGCTACAGGTGAGAAGGTCTCATCATAGTCAACTCCTTGAACTTGTTGAAAACCTTTCGCAACAAGTCGAGCTTTGTAGACAGTAACATTACCATCAGCGTTAGTCTTCTTCTTGAAGATCCGTTTATTCTCTATGGCTTGCCGATCATCGGGCAAGTTAACCAAAGTCCATACTTTGTTCTCATACATGGATCCCATCTCATATTTCATGGCCTCAAGCTATGTTGCGGAATCTGGGCTCATCATCGCTTCCTCATAGTTTGTAGGTTCATCATGGTCTAGTAACATGACTTCCAAAACAGGATTACCTTACCACTCTGGTGCGGAACGTACTCTCGTTGACCTACGAGGTTCGGTAGTAACTTGATCTGAAGTTTCATGATCATCATCATTAGCTTCCTCACTAATTTGTATAGGCATCACGGGAACGGTTTTTCTGTGATCAGCTACTTTCCAATTCAAGAGACGGTACAATTATCTCATCAAGTTCTACTTTCCTCCCACTCACTTCTTTCGGGAGAAACTCCTTCTCTAAAAAGGATCCATTCTTAGCAACAAATATCTTGCCTTCGGATCTATGATAGAAGGTGTACCCAAAAGTTTCTTTTGGGTATCCTCTGAAGACGCACTTCTCCGATTTGGGTTAGAGTTTATGAGCCTGAAGTTTTTTCACATAAGCATCGCAACCCCAAACTTTAAGAAACGACAGTTTAGGTTTCTTGCCAAACCATAGTACATACGATGCCGTCTCAACGGATTTAGATGGTGCCCCATTTAATGTGAATGCAGATGTCTCTAATGCATAACCCCAAAACGATAGTGGTAAATCGGTAAGAGACATCATAGATCGCACCATAACTAACAAAGTACGGTTACAATGTTCGGACACACCATTATGCTGTGGTGTTCTAGGTGGCGTGAGTTGTGAAACTATTCCACATTGTTTTAAATGAAGGCCAAACTCGTAACTCAAATATTTGACTCCGCAATCAGATCGTAGAAACTTTATTTTCTTGTTACGATGCTTTTCCACTTCACTCTGAAATTCTTTGAACTTTTCAAATGTTTCAGACTTGTGTTTCATTAAGTAGATATACCCATATATCTGCTTAAATCATCTGTGAAGGTCAGAAAATAACGATACCCGCCGCGAGCCTCAACACTCATCCGACCGCATACATCGGTGTGTATTATTTCCAATAAGTCAGTAGCTCTCTCCGTTGTTCCGGAGAACGGAGTCTTAGTCATCTTGCCCATGAGGCATGGTTCGTAAGCATCAAATGATTCATAATCAAGTGATTCCAAAAGTCCATCTACATGGAGTTTCCTCATGCGCTTTACACCGATATGACCTAAACGGCAGTGCCACAAATATGTTGCACTATCATTATCAACTTTGCATCTTTTGGCATCAATATTATGAATATGTGTATCACCACGATCGAGATTCAACAAAAATAGACCACTCTTCAAGGGTGCATGACCATAAAAGATATTACTCATATAAATAGAACAACCATTATTCTCTGATTTAAATGAATAACCGTCTTGCATCAAACAAGATCCAGATATAATGTTCATGCTCAACGCTGGCACCAAATAACAGTTATTCAGGTCTAAAACTAATCCCGAAGGTAGATGTAGAGGTAGTGTGCCGACGGCGATCACATCGACCTTGGAGCCATTCCTAACGCGCATCGTCACCTCGTCCTTAGCCAATCTTCGTTTAATCCTTAGCCCCTGTTTTGAGTTGCAAATATGAGCAACAGAACTAGTATCAAATACCTAGGTGCTACTACGAGCATTAGTAAGGTACACATCAATAATATGTATATCAAATATACCTTTTTTCACTTTGCCATCCTTCTTATCCGCCAAATACTTGGGGCAGTTCTGCTTCCAGTGACCAGTCCCTTTGAAGTAGAAGCACTCAGTTTCAGGCTTGGGTCCAGACTTGGGCTTCTTCCCGGGAGTGACAACTTGCTAGCCATTCTTCTTGAAGTTCCCCTTCTTTCCCTTGCCCTTTTTCTTGAAACTAGTGGTCTTGTTAACCATTGATACGTCTCCAACGTATCTATAATTTTTGATTGTTCCATGCTATTATATTATCCATCTAGGATGTTTTATATGCATTTATATGCTATTTTATATGATTTTTGAGACTAACCTATTAACCTAGAGCCCAGTGCAGTTTACTTTTTCCTTGTTTTGAGTTTTAAAGAAAAGGAATACCAAACGGAGTCAATTGGCGTGCCAATTTTTGATGATTTTTATGGACCAAAAGAAGCCCCGGAGTAAAAGAGTTGGGCCAGAAGAGTCCCGAGTCGTCCACGAGGGTGGAGGGCGCGCCCTACCCCCCTGAGTGCGTCCCCCTATCACGTGGACGACTCGGAGACCCCCCTCCCTAACGTGAGACCGATGCCAAAAATTCCTATAAATACAGAAACCCCCAGAAAGAAACCTAGATCAGGAGTTTCGCCGCCGCAAGCCTCTGTGGCCACCAAAAACCAATTGGGACCCTGTTCTGGCACCCTGCCGGAGGGGGGATCCATCACCGACGGCCATCTTCATCATCCCGGCGCTCTCCATGACAAGGAGGGAGTAGTTCACCCTCGGGGCTGAGGGAATGTACCAGTAGCTATGTGTTTGATCTCTCTCTCTCTCTCGTGTTCTTGATTCGGCACGATCTTGATGTATCGCGTGCTTTGCTATTATAGTAGGATCTTATGATGTTTCTCCCCCACTACTCTCTTGTAATGGATTGAGTTTTCCCTTCGAAGTTATCTTATCGGATTGAGTCTTTAAGGATTTGAGGACACTTGATGTATGTCTTGCATGTGCTTAGGTGTGGTGACAATGGGATATTCACGTGATCTACTTGATGTATGTTTTGGTGATCAACTTGCGGGTTCAGTGACCTTGTGAACTTATTCATAGGGGTTGGCACACGTTTTCATCTTGACTCTCCGGTAGAAACTTCGGGGCACTCTTTGAAGTTATTTGTGTTGGTTTGAATAGATGAATCTGAGATTGTGTGATGCATATCGTATAATCATACCCACGGATACTTGAGGTGACATTGGAGTATCTAGGTGACATTAGGGTTTATTTTATTTGTGTCTTAAGGTGTTATTCTAGTACGAACTCTAGGATAGATCGAACGGAAAGAATAGCTTCGTGTTATTTTACTACAGACTCTTGAATAGATCGATCAGATAGGATAACTTTGAGGTGGTTTCGTAACCTACAATAATCTCTTCGTTTCTTCTCTGCTATTAGTGACTTTGGAGTGACTCTTTGTTGCATGTTGAGGGATTGTTATATGATCCAATTATGTTATTATTGTTGAGAGAACTTGCACTAGTGAAAGTATGAACCCCGGGCCTTGTTTCGAAGCATTGCAATAGCGTTTGTGATCACTTTTATAATTAGTTACCTTGCTGCTTTTATATTTTCAGATTATAGAAACCTATATCTACCATCCATCTTGCACTTGTTTCACCATCTCTTCGCCGAACTAGTGCACCTATACAATTTACCATTGCATTGGGTGTGTTGGGGACACAAGAGAATCTTTGCTATTTGGTTGCAGGGTTGTTTGAGAGAGACCATCTTCATCCTACGCCTCCCACTGATTGATAAACCTTAGGTCATCCACTTGAGCGAAATTTGCTACTGTCCTACAAACCTCTGCACTTGGAGGCCCAACAACGTCTACACAAAAGAAGTTTGTGTAGTAGACATCAACCATCAACACTTCATGCTCTTTCTTGATTTCTACCTCCACATCTTTGAGCATAGCGAAGAGCTCGCGAATTGTCTTATCCATCCTTGCATATTATAGTTCATCACGAAGCCTTTGTTGCTTGGTGGCAGTGATTGAAGAACTCTGTCAATAACACTATCATCCAGAAGATTAACTCCCAGCTGAGTCAAGTGGTTATGGTACCCATACATTCTGAGTATGTGTTCACTGACATAACTGTTCTCCTCCATCTTGCAGCTATAGAACTTGTTGGAGACTTCATATCTTCAACTCAGGCATTTTCTTGAAATATTAACTTCAACTCCTGGAACATCTCATATGGTCCATGACATTCAAAACGTCTTTGAAGTCCCAATTCTAAATCGTAGAGCATGGCACACTGAACTATAGAGTAGTTATCAGACTGCGTCTGCCAGACGTTCAAAGCATCTACATTAGCGGGAGGGGGCTGTTCACCTAGCAGTGCATCAAAGACATAATTCTTCTGTGCAGCAATGAGGATAATCCTCAAGTTACGGACCCAGTCCATGTAGTTGCTACCATCATCTTTCAACTTAGCTTTCTCTAGGAACGCATTAAAATTCAAGGGAACGGTAGCATGAGCCATTGATCTACAACATAGATATGCAAAAAAACTATCAGGACTAAGTTCATGATAAATTAAGGTCAATTAATCATATTACTTAAGAACTCCCACTTAGATAGACATCCCTCGATTCATCTAAATGATTACGTGATCCAAATCAACTAAACCATGTCCGAGCATCACGTGAGATGGAGTAGTCTTCAACAGTGAACATCTCTATGTTGATCATATCTACTATATGATTCACGTTCGAACTATCGATCTCTAGTGTTCCAAGGCCATGTATGTACATGCTAGGCTCGTCAAGTTTAAACTGAGTATTCTGCACATGCAAAACTATCTTGCACCCGTTGTATGTGAACGTAGATCTTATCACACCCGATCATCACGTGGTGTCTCGGCACGATTTAAGTATCATAGCGGTGCATACTCAGGGAGAACACTTATACCTTGAAATTTTAGTGAGAGATCATCTTATAATGCTACCGTCGTACTAAGCAAAATAAGATGCGTAAAAGATAAACATCACATGCAATCAAAATATGTGACATGATATGGCCATCATCATCTTGTACCTTTGATCTCCATCTGCAAAGCACTGTCATGATTTCCATCATCACCGGCTTGACAACTTGATCTCCATCGTAGCGTCATTGTCGTCTCGCCAACTATCTCTTCTACAACTATCGCTAACACATAGTGATAAAGTAAAGCAATTACATGGCGATTGCATTTCATACAATAAAGCAACAACCATAAGGCTCCTGCCAGTTGCCGACAACTTTTACGTAACATGATCATCTCATACAGTAACGTATATCACATCATGTCTTGACCATATCACATCACAACATGCCCTATAAAAAAAAGTTAGACGTCCTCTACTTTGTTGTTGCAAGTTTTACGTGGCTGCTACGGGCTTTTAGTAAGAACTGTTCTTACCTACGCATCAAAACCACAACGATGTTTCGTCAAGTTTGTTGTTTTAACCTTCAACAAGGACCGGCCATAGTCAAATTCGATTCAACTAAAGTTGGAGAAATAGACACCCGCCAGCCACCTTTATGCAAAACAAGTTGCATGTCTGTCGGTGGAACCGGTCTCATGAACGTGGTCATGTAAGGTTGGTCCGGGCCACTTCATCCAACAATACAGACGAATCAAAATAAGATGTTGGTGGTAAGCAGTATGACTATCATCGCCCACAACTCTTTGTGCTCTACTCGTGCATATCATCTATGCATAGACCTGGCTCGGATGCCACTGTTGGGTAACGTAGCATGTAATTTCAAAAAAAATCCTACGTTCACGCAAGATCTACTGTAACACCAAATTTTAAATTTGGATGTTATACATAGGTCATCATATGCATATCATATTTTTGTTTGCATTTTGTTTGTGATCCTAGAAATCCTAAGCAACTCAAGGACCCACAAAGAGAGTTGGGAATTTCATTTATTTTCATATTTGAATTTTTCTCAAATTTGAAAACGGGATCATTTTGGTTTTAATAATTTTTTCCTCTGAAATCTTTCCAATATTAAAAGAAAAGAGAGGAGATAAAATGACTTCTCTAAAAAAATAAAAGAAATATTGGTGGAAAAATGTTAAAATCAAATAAATAATTTATTTGGATTTCTATTGCTATTTTATTTTGAATTAAAAAATAAGCATTTTTCAAAATTGCATTTTTTGGGCCAGAAAATGTTCACTTTGTTCTAAATATTTTATCTAGGCGGAGAACATTGTTTTTGGCATTTTTTAGAATTTTTTATATTTATTTAGGATTTTTCTTTGGCGGAATTGTTTAAAAAAACGTTTCGCCCGACTAGGCCAACGGCCCAGCTGAGCGGGCCGAAGCCCATCGCGTCGGCACCGCCTCCTCCCGCTCGGAGTGCGGCTAGGACACGCCGCCGGAATCCCGAAGGACTCCGCGACACCGCCACCGCCTCGGGACGCCCCCCGTGTTAAAAGGGTCGGCCCCGACCCGCCCCTTTACCCTCGTCCGCCCGCCGCGCCGCGCCCGCCACCAGCGTTGCCTCGGCCGCCCGACCCCGCCCGCGCCGCCCCGCCGCCGCCGCCGCCTCGCCAGAGCCCCGCCTCGCCGGAATCCCGCCGCCGCCGTTGACCTTGTCGCCGCTGTTTAATCGGTATAAGCCGATCCCGATTTGCCAGTTTTTCGTTCTTTTTTTCGGTTTTCGATTTAAGATCGGTTTTTTTAGGGTTTGTTATTTAGCGAACGTTCACCCGTTAATTCGTTTTAACGAACGAATACGTTCATTAGGTTTTGTTAGCGAATGTTCGTTCGTTAGTCTTTTTCTTTTTATTTTAATTTTCGGCCAGGGACCAATCCGCGATTATTTTTATCATAGATTAGCTTCTAATCTTCAAACCCTCGCAACTTTTCGGCCGTTCGTCCAAATCCACTGAAACCAACGCCGAAATCTTCGTCTCGAGCCCTTCTTTCCAGTTAATCAACTTGAACATGGTTTTGACAAGTTAAAATTTGGTTTCAAGCAGATTTGAAATTGAACTTCTTTTGATCATAGTTTCAGTTTTGTAGCTCCGGTTCGATTGATTCTTTTTGCAAATCGAAGCTCTTCAGTTGAACTTGCAGATTCGATCTTTCTCATCTGAGTTTTACCCTTGCATCATTGCTAGAGTGCTTATGTATGCTATTGTTTGTTTGAGAATTCCCGGAGTGCGAAGCGTGCTACTACGAGTCTCTAGGGTTTGCAAATCGTCAGCAAGGCAAGTAACACTTTGATCATATCCCTTCATACCCGGTTTTTATGCATTAGTACCAATCCTCAAACATTGCATGAGCAGGATCTGTTTAACATGTGGGTGTTGGGAAGTAGATGATGAGGTAGAACCTATTGCCCTTTTATTATCAAACCCTGGGAGTTACTTCTACGTTATGCTTATACTGCTGTGCTAGTAGACGTGGTTCGGGTTTGAGTGTATCCATGACAGATGTGAGATTGTTAAGTAATGGTTAACTTAAGGTGGCTACTTAAATACACATCTGGGTGGATTGGTTGCGGGCACCTGGAGAATCCAGTGTTGTCCTAGGATATCCTGGAGTACCCGTGTGACCATCCTACGGTTCGCCACCCAGGCTCAAAGGGATCATAAGATTATTCATGCTAGAATCTTCCGTGTGCAGCCACAAGCCATTATGGGCTCTGGCAAAGTTGAGTATGTTGTGTGACCTCTTTCAGTGGTAGGCTAGCAGATGTAGGGGAAAATAGGTGTAACTGTCTACCCAGAGTAAAGAGTTAATGCTTCGGAGAGAGTGTGTCTCGGTCATCCGTTTCTCAAACACCATGTAGTGCGAGAAATTCAACGGAGGAGATCGAGTCTTGTGGGGAAAAGTGTGCAAACCTCTGCAGAGTGTACAAACTAATCATGGTTAGCCGTGTCCCCGGTTATGGACATTGGGTACTTGAACTATTGATTTGATCTCATCACTCTAAATTAATTTGTTGGGTTCTTAATACTGTTTAATTGGGATTGAGTTGGAGGAACCTTCTCAATGTTTCAACCAACATGATAGTTAAACAAAATATATTCCTTCATTGTAGGGAAAAACTAGCTTTATGCTAAATAAACTTAGAGCATCCACCAGCCATACATGCATGTAGTGATAGCATTTATCTTGTTCATTGCTCTACAATGTTATTTTGCCAGCATATTCCATGTGCTGACCCGTTTTTGGGATGCAACGTATTATGTTGCAGACTTTTCAGACGAAGAGTAAGGTGTGTTAGGTCGTTCTCATGCACTGAGCTATGCCGTTGGAGTTGATGGACTCATTTACCTTTCGATGCTTCCGCAGTTATCTTATTTAGATGGCCTTAAGCCATAGTATTGTAATAAGTTCTCTTTTGAGACATTCAATGTAATAAGTGTGTGATTGCACTCTGTTATAAATCCTTCAAGTACTGTGTGTGTCAGCATTACCGATCCAGGGATGATACTTATGCACAGAGATTCGGCCGTTTGAGGTCGGATCGCTACATCTATCTAAGAGATGCACAACAACAAGAGGGGAAGAGTGTGTCCACGTGCCCTTTTAGACCGAAAGTGGAAGCATTAGTTTAACGTGGTTGATGTAGTCGAACGTCTTCGCGATTCAACCGATCAAGCACCGAACGTACGGCACCTCCGAGTTCAGCACACGTTCAGCTCGATGGCGTCCCTCGAACTCTTGATCCAGCAAAGTGTCGAGGGAGAGTTTCGTCAGCACGATGGCGTGGTGACGGTGATGGTGAAGTGATCCGCGCAGGGCTTTGCCTAAGCACTACGACAATATGACCGAAGGAGCAAACTATGGAGGGGGTGCCGCACACGGCTTGGAACAGTTGATGTGTCTTAGAGGCGCCCCCTGCCCCCGTATATAAAGGAGGGAGAGGGGAGGAGGCCGGTCTAGGGGCGCCCCAAGTGGGAGGAGTCCCACTTGGGCTCCTAGTCCAAATCGTCCCCCCCCCCTTCCTTTTACCGAAAGGGGAAAGGGGGAAGGAGAGGGAGGAGGAGAAGGGAAGGGGGCACCGCCCCCTCCCCTAGTCCAATTAGGACTCCTCCCTTGGGGGGTGCGTGTCACCCCTAGTGGGCTGCCTTACCTCCCTCCTATGTCCCATATAGCCCATATCTTCCCTGGTGGGTTCCGGTAACCCCCCCCCCCCCGGTACTCCGATACGTACCCGATACATTTTGAAACACTACGGGTGTCCGAATACTATCGTCTAATATATCAATCTTTACCTCTCGACTATTTTGAGACTCCTCATCATGTCTGTGATATCATCCGAGACTCTGAACAATCTTCGGTCACAAAATCACATAACTCATAATACAAATCGTCATCTAACGTTAAGCGCGCGGACCTTACGGGTTCAAGAACTATGTAGACATGACCGAGACACCTCTCCGGTCAGTAACCAATAGCGGAACCTGGATGCTCATATTGGTTCCTACATATTCTACGAAGATTGTTGTGGACTCAACACGGCAGATGCCCTAGCGAAAGGACTTAGGTGTGGAGCCATCGCAGCTAGGTTAACTTGGAGGGGTTAATCGGGACAAAGGACACAGAGAGTTTATACTGGTTCGGCCCCTCTCAACGAGGTAAACACTTATTCCAGTTTTGGGTTGTATTGCTTAGATTTCAATTACCAGGGAGCGAATACGCTTGACCTAGTTCTCGGTCTCTTGTTTCTTTCTTAACCCCCCGCCGGGTCACCCCTTTATATACACAGGTTGATGCCCGACGGCTTACAGAGTCCCGGCCGGCTCATACACAACGTGTCCAGCTCGGTGACCAACTAAGCTTGCCTTACAATACAAGTTAATCATATGGTGGTTCATCCTCTTGGGCCTCAAGTCGCCTCTGGGTCTTGGGCCTTCAATAGGCTTTCTTCATGACCTGCCATCTTCATCTTTAAGTCGCCAGTGGTATGACCCGGCCGCTCCTGGGTGGGTTATACCTAGTAGTTATATCCCCAACATTAGGCCCCAGGTTGATATGAACTTGTTCACATCAATCTTCAGTACCTGACTTGATAGAATCTCTCATCGTCAATTTTTACCAATTCGATGTAACCCGCCATGACGTCATACCTCAAAAATGGTGTTAACCCGTCATGGCGTCATATCGCGTTAACTTCGCACAAAGCCCAGAACATCTCAGCATATCTTTATCTTTAATGGCCTTCCCAAAAATCGAGGCGTCCGCGCAGCCACGTAATCATTTTTTGGCCTCCTCGATTCCCGTGCATGCCATCTATCCACTGCCTTATAAATAGGGACAGGGGGCCCCTCTTTTCACTTTTACCCCCTGTCGCTGCCTCTGCTTCTCCTTCCTCTCGACACCACCACGACCAGAGCTCCACCGCCGCCGTCGACCTTCTTCAACAGCCCTAAGCCAAACAGCTGCCTCAACCTGAACACGTCCAGAAATCGCGGCACTTCTCCGCTGTCCAGCAGCTCCAACAAGTATTCATCATCCCTTGCTACAGATCTGCATTAGGGTTCCGCTGTTCGTCGGAGTTCCTCTATGTTTGTGACGCCCGGGTAATCAAGCTACAGTAACCCTGCGCTGATGATGCCATGTCATCTATGTTACTGTTGCTAATTAAGTGGTACTTCAAAAACATTGCAAATTAAAAAAATGAATTAGTGACAAACACCCAATGTTTTCAAAAGCCAAATCAAAAATGTTAAATTGGGTGCCAAATATTGCAAAAGGTAATTATGGTGAAGTAAACAAATTTTTAGAAAATGCCTAATTACTTTAAAATGAAATAAAACAGAATAGGAAATAAATAAAAGAAAAGTGAAAATAAAACAAAGGAGAACCCCCTCCCCCCTTTGGGCCAATCGGCCCGATTGCTATGAGCAGGTCCCAAACCGGCCAGCCCTCACACGCCCATAGCCCCCCCCCCCACGGACCGCAGCCCGGCTGGTCGGCCCAGCCGGCCCAGCTCCCGCACCGCACCCCTTCCTGTTCCTCGGTCGCGCGCCTTCTGAGGTAGCGATGTCGCCATGGACCCTTCGCCCGGCGTCGAGGAGGGGATAAGGACGCCACACCTCCGCCTCCTCGATCTCTCCTCCCACTCGCCCCCACTCTCCCCTCGGTCCCTACGCCTCCCCCCTCAGATCCACCTCGCTCTCCCCCTCGTTCCCCACCTCGCCCGAACGCTGCCATGGACCCACCGTCTTGAATCGCGCGGCCACAGTCATCGCCTCGCCGCACCTGCGTGTCCGTCATCACCGCCGTCGTCTTCCTCGTCGACCGGTGGCCACAGTGGGCTCGGGGCTGCTGCCGCCCCCCTTCTTCCACATCTCAGTCGGCGCTGTTCTTCCCCAACTCGGCGACACCCTCTCTGACTACTAAGCCACCAAGGGCCACCGTGCGTGCCGCTAGGTGAGCTGCCTCCCCCTCTGCCCTCTACCTCCCCTAGCTCACGCCCTAGCTAGCTGCCGCCGAAGCACCCGAGCGCCCCGCTGCGGATCTCGTCGCCGACGAGTTTCCGGTGACCTAATGGTCACGGGGCCGAGCCCTTTGTGCTCAGCGCGTCGCGCAGCTCCACCCTAGCCTTCCCGTTAGCCCCGGAGCGCGCTGCCTCGCCGTCTTCGTCTCACGCCGAACCACCTCGCCACCGTCGAGCCCGTGGCGCTCGACTCTGGCCACCACAGCCTCCACAACCACCACCATTCGCTCCGCCGTCGTCTTGCCGTTCGAATGCGACCGGTCCCGCCCGTTTGGTGGCCTCTGAGCGAAACCGCCACTCGCCCGAGCCCGGCGTCCGCCTCTCATTGGCGGCGGCAGCTCCGGCGACCTCGGGACGAACCACCACCACCACTAGATGCGCCTCTTCGCGCTTCTTCGAAAGGGCCCAGGCACACGCGGATCCGTGCCCAGTGCACAAATTCCGGCGAACTCCGCGGGTCGGCGCCGTGCTTTTGGTCGCCGGCGGCGAGAGCCTGCCCAGCTGATGTGGCATGCGGCGGGCCCCACCACAGTCCTTTGCCGATGGGCCATGGGGGCCCGTTATTGGATTGACCCGGTCAGCGTCCGATTGAGCAGCCAGTGGCACTGACATGCGAGGCCCATGCCATAAACGAATAAAATAAATAGATAATTTTCTAATTAATTAAATTAGTTAATTAAACACTAATCCCTCACTGACTACTGGGCCCCACCTACTAATTAACCCATTTAGTTAGTTTAAACCCTCTGTTAGTGCCCCTGACAATGACATGTGGGTCCCACTGGACCCACCTGTCTGGTTTGACTGGTCAACCGACCAGTTGACCTACTGACATCACTCTGATGTCATGCCTGCGTCATCATTCCCTGTTTTGGATAATGTTGGATTTAAATAAATAAATAAAATTAGAAAATGATTTAAATCTTTAGAAAATCATATCTTTTAATCCGTAACTCGGATGAAAATACTTTCTACATGAAAGTTGCTCAGAACGACGAGACGAATCCGGATACGGAGCCCGTTCATCCGCCACGCGTCCCTAGCATAGTGAACCTGCAACATTTCACCTCCGGTTCATCTGCCCGAAAACACGGAACACCGGGGATGCTTTCCCGGATGTTTCCCCCCTTCACCGGTATCACCTCATACCGCGTTAGGGCACGCCTAGCATCACGCTTTGCTTTGTCATGCATCTTCATGCATCTGTTTGCATTGTATTCATTGTTTCTTCCCCCTCTTCTTCCGCTGACACAGAGACCGGCCTTGTTGCTACCCAGACGACTACGGAGTTGGCGACCCCTCCTTCTCGGTGAGCTTCGGGCAAGCCCCCCTTGAACACGGATATCGCCTATTCTTCTCTATCTGCTTGCATTAGAGTAGTGTAGCACGTTACTACTTTTAGTTAATCCTATCTTGTTGCATAGCTTTGTCCTTGCTACTCTTGTTGTTACCTTTACCGCTATCCTCTTTGCTTAGTATAGGATGCTAGTGTTCCATCGGTGGCCCTACTCCCTTGTCAAATCGCCATGCTATACTCTTTGGGCTGTGATCACTCGGGAGGTGATCACGGGCATATACTATATACTTTACACTATTACATTACTGTGATATTGTTAGGAGATGGGGGTGAAAGGACGGTGGCTCCATCCCGGTAGAGGTGGGCTGGGTTCTGACAGCCCCACTGTTACTTTGTGGCGGAGCGACAGGGCAGGTTGAGACCACCTAGGAGAGAGGTGGGCCTGGCCCTGGTCGGCATTCGCGGATACTTAACATGCTTAACAAGATCTTAGTATTTGATCCGAGTCTGGCCATTTGGTCTATACGGACTAACCAACTACGTGGGAAAGTTATGGGCACTCGACGTCGTGGTATCAGCCGAAGCCTTCGTGACGTCGCCGGCCGGCGGCCTTGGCGGCCGGATTGGGCTGAACGCCTGCTTGGCTAGGTCTGCTTCCGGCCGAGTTCATAGCGTCTTGGTGTGCTAAGGCGATGGGCCCAGACCCCTGTGCGCTTAGGTTTAGACCGGCGTGCTGACCTCTCTGTTGGCCTAGGTGGGCCTGCGACATGTTGATCTTCCGCGCCCGGGCATGACCTAGAAAAGTGTGTCCGGCCAAACGGGATCGAGCATGTTGGGTTATGTGGTGCACCCCAGCAGGGAAGTTAATCTATTTGAATAGCTGTGATCTTCGGTAACAGGACGACTTGGAGTTGTACCTTGACCTTATAACAACTAGAACCAGATACTTAATAAAACACACCCTTCCAAGTGCCAGATATAACCCGGTGATCGCTCTCTAACAGGGCAATGAGGAGGGGATCGCCGGGTAGGATTAAGCTATGCGATGCTACTTGGAGGACTTGATCTACTCTCTTATACATCTGCAAGATGGAGGCTGCAAGAAGCGTAGTCTTGACGAGGATTAGCTATCCCCACTTATTACGGCATTACGCGATTCGGTCCACCGATATGGCCCTTACACATATATCCATGCATATGTAGTGTAGCTCCTTGCTTGCAGTACTTTGGATGAGTACTCACGGTTGCCTTGTTCCCCTTTTTTCCCTATCTCTATCCGATTGCTGCGACCAGATGTCGGACCCGAGAGCGACGCCACCGTCGGCGGCGACTACTACACTTGAGGTGCCTACTACTACGTGCAGCCGATTTACGACCGAGAGTAGTTAGGATGATCCCGGGCAAGAGGCCTGCGCCTCTTTCGATCTGTATCCCGTTTGTGCTAGCCTTCTTAAGGAAAACTTGTTTAACTTATATACGTACTCAGATATTGTTGCTTCGCTGACTCCTCTATGATCGAGCACTTGTATTCGAGCCCTCGAGGCCCCGGCTTGTATTATGATGCTTGTATGACTTATTTATGTTTTAGAGTTGTGTTGTGATATCTTCCGTGAGTCCACGATCTTGATCGTACACATTTGCGTGCATGATTAGTGTACGATTGAATCGAAGCGTCACAAGTTAATATCGAGCCGATTGCTGTAAGAATCCCCTTCCACACTCCTTGGCCGAAGTCGAGTCTAGACATTGCAAAACTTTTTACTAACATGGCTTTGTGCCTTACGGGCCCACGTCGCCATTGGGTGGTATTAGGATCTTTTACTCCTCGATCCTTACTCTAGGACTCTGATCTCTCTTCTATTCGGGTTAAATGATTTTACTAAATCTGACTCTAGGTTCTCGTAACTACTTCTCTCGGAGAGCCCTCCTCAGGATGATGCTTTCTTTGCACTGGAAGATTCGAAGATACTCTCTGACGTTCTTTCGAGAACTTGTGCTCATTGGGTTTGCAACCCTACCACCAACACATCCCTATGGGTAGCTACTTATGCTTGCCACCCTTACCTTCATTCTCGATTACTCTTGTTACTACAAGAGACCCTGAACTACTTCCCGCTATTCCGAGAATCCTTTGTGCTTACTGCTTTGCAGCTCTTTCTGCACGATTACACCGACGCATAAATTCTCACACTTATCAAGGATTTCTTCATTCCTAGTTGTTTTTGTGTTTCACAAAATTCTTTAGGATACTATTCGGTTTTCTAAAAATCCTTAGGAGCCTATTGCTCCTGAATTCCTTGCCTTCCGGTACTATGGTTAATTCCATATTTCTAGCAATCTCCATTGACATCCTTTGTTACTATCATTTCGATCCCCTTGAATCATTATTTTGTGAATGCTCGCAATCTTTAATCAAATCATAGACATTCATCTGGCTCATATGTCATTTTAAACATGAGCTGGTTCTCGACCAATCAAATTGCCATCGATTGTACCCCTAATTCTATTCAACTTGTCCATCCTTGATCAGAGCATCTGGTTCTGATCCTTCGATTTGGAATCATAATTCCTTTGCATTTAAGCTTCGAATTATTCAGATGATTCCATAACATGTTGCATTTTCATTCTTTCTTCCTCTGGTTGAGTACTAATACTCACATTAAATCATTTGTGGACCATCAAGTCCTTTGTTGGATTTTATCCGACAATATCCTTCATATTCAATCACGTTGGAAGTTCTTTCCCTGATACATAATTCCATTGGTAAATCCTACTCTCTGATTTGGCCAACCATGCTCTGCTTTCGAGCTTGTGTTATCTACTCTGGTGGTTTGTAGCATATGTTCCTAAGATGCCCCAATGGGTCGAACCAATGCCTTCCCTAATCTGTGTGAACCCGGGAACTTCTACAGGTCATACTCTACTGGTGTTATGCCAGATGAAATTTCTACACTACCACTTCGACGAAGGCGAGAAGTGAATGAAAGGTTATGCATTAGAGAAGTGGGAGTCGACCTTGAACTTTGTGTTCATGCCCATGGACACGATGTAGATCCTATCATGGAAGCTTCTTGTAATAATAACTATTTCCTTGATAAATATCATCTGGTATATGTGAATTGATCCTTTGCAACCGTGGTTCTGACCATGATTGTTCCCCTTTGATTCTATTTCTCGGACAAGTTAAAGTACTTGCCTTTCTGCAGATCAGTACACCTGCCCAACCTTTATTTTGTTCTACCTTCGAGTATTACCCCCAGGTATCTCGAGGATAGGAACTCATTGCACTTCATCTTATGAATTTCTGATGAAGTAGTTCCTTCCCCTGTCATAGTCACTCCACGGGTTCTGGGTTGTCGTCAACCTAGAACACCGATTTGTGAATCAAATCAACACTGAGATTTAGTACTCTAGTACTTTGTTGTTGAGTAGTTTAGTACTCCATCATGTCATTCCTAGCCTGATCAGCTACATCATTATTGTGCTAATTTTAACTTTGCTATCTGGTCCTTAATCTTGGAGCACAACCTTCGATGATGAGCTAAGCTTGCGTTGATTTCCTCTTCTTATCGTCCCACCACGAACAACAAGCTTGATTTCGAGTTTTGTGTTGTACTCGTGGTTCAAATAACCTTTCGCTTCATCCTCCCTTTGACTTGGTGTCATTGCCGATCGATTACATCTCCATGAAATCTCCCGACAAATGTGTCATGATCATCATCAGCATTTTGAGCTCTTCCAGGATATCAATTGAACTCATGATGTGAAATACCATCCTTGCCCTCGATGATTTGTGTTATCATCGACCATTTTATTGCCTTCCGCTCAACACAAACTTGTTCGTGTTTTGTGTTATACCTTGAGTTCCTTGCTATCCAGCATATGTGGTTCTTTACCTTGGAGTATTACCGTCTTTTATGTCAAGGATGTTGTGAGGATTTCACCACCTCTTAAGAATTCTTGTTATAGTGATGCTTCTCGCCATCACCATTCCTTTCTTGGTCCCCGTGTTGAGTCAACTCTGTTGTGCGAATTCAAAACCTCTAGCAACCCTATTGCTTTGAAGTTAATGGTCGATATTTCATTCTTAGACCATTGGTTATCGAATCACCATTCTAACATTGATCCTGCTACCTAAGCCCATAATTCAGGTGCACCTTTCAACCAATGATTAATTGTGTATGTTTCCCTCAAGCATACATCATTATATCATTTGACCTTATAAATGTTATCTCCTTGTTCACAAAATTGTGGAGATCCATATTTGAGAAATCTCGAGGAATGGCCGCTGAGACCATCAGCCACCTCCTCATCCTCTCCTTGGTTTAATGATGAACTCTTGTTTTGGAACTTGGTTCCATAGTTCATTTCCCGAGAATCTTACAATGTCATCTTGTCAATTTGTGTCGCACCTTTTTATCTCAGGATCCTGAGACGGAGGTATCCTGACACCGATCAGATCTGAATCTCGGTCGGATATGATGGTTGGGACATGTTTCCAAGAGTTATAGCACTGGTCTTTATATGACCCGGTAAGGTAATGTCATGAAAATTTCTCTCCCCCTACCTAGAGGGTTTTCCACATCTATCCTGTCATGGATATCATGCTCCGCTTGTCCTTGGGAAGGATATACCCCTGAATTATGTGTGTATACACATTTTTCTTTCCATTGTTCTGTTTAAACCTGATAATCACTTTTACTTTCCATTGGTTTGTTTAAACCTTCTTGTGATTTATATAATATAAGCAGTAATATTTCCCTGCTTATGTAAACACCTCGTTGTACCACTCTGTCAGTAAGACCCTGTTACTATTGTTGCTGACATTCCGGTAGCCATCGATGGACGAGAACCTTGCCTATTGGTCCGCCTCGTTCAACGAGCAGGAAAATGGTTCTCTTCGTCCCTCGCCCTTGGAACCGATGTTGTTGCCGACATAACTGACAGGCTAAGATCTGACACGCCTTACTATCGTGACCGTGCAAGATGTCGGCCCCCTTCCTACTTTCAACCACATGGTGGGCCCATAACCCACAGGTCCCAGGATCGAAACCTGACTCCCATGTACACCCCCTGTTCCCAAGGTTGTTCCTCGCGCGTGACCTCGTGTGTAATTCACGAGCCACCTTCAGGTCTGATATCGGACACAATACTTATTCCCGTTTGAACCTTTCACGCCCTATTACAGGCATCGAACGATTGCCTGCCCGCTCGAAACTTTCCAGGTTACCTCCTTACTTTGCTCTCGATAATTTCTTAAGATTCGATTCGAGAGTTACTTTCCGCCACCTTCCTCGATGTTGTCGACCCGATAGTCAACCTTGCCGACGTCCGTTCTCCCAGAATGCCCACCCTTTATTCTTTCGTAAGTACGATGGAGTTCCCAAAGAAAGGATGCCAACTTCATCATGAGAACCTGAAGCAGAGAAATGAAGACATCAAGGTTATGGATCGGCCTCTTCGAGAAGAGCAACCAAGACCGAGAACACTCGCTAGAAATTCATAACCAGAACCTTCTCCCTCTACTCCGCCTCTTAAATCTCGGGACGAGATTTCTTGTAGTAGAGGAGAATTGTGACGCCCGGGTAATCAAGCTACAGTAACCCTGCGCTGATGATGCCATGCCATCAATGTTACTGTTGCTAATTAAGTGGTAGTTCAAAAACATTACAAATTAAAAAAATGAATTAGTGACAAACACCCAATGTTTTCAAAAGCCAAATCAAAAATGTTCGGTGGGTGCCAAATATTGCAATGGTAATTATGGTGAAGTAAACACATTTTTAGAAAATGCCTAATTACTTTAAAATGAAATAAAACAGAATAGGAAATAAATAAAAAGAAAAGTGAAAATAAAACAAAAGGAGAACCCACCCCTCCCCACTGGGCCAATCGGCCCAGCTGCTAGCCAGGCCGGTCCCAAACCGGCCAGCCCACCCGCACGCCCACAGCCCCTGCCACCCTGGACCGCAGCCAGCCTGGTCGGCCCAAATTGCCCAGATCCCAAGATCGCATAATCACGCCCAATATGCGACCCTATCCAAAAGGAACTCGATGGTCCCACCAAGGATAGACCCGCATATTGAAACGCTTTTGCAAGGTGGATATCATTACATCAACATTACATAATAGTGGGGATACATACATAAGGCACAAATGCCACAAGAATACATCAACATCATATACAAGATCAACATCCGCTACGGATGAAACATAAACAGAAACTCAAACGACATCCACCTGCTAGCCCAGGCTGCCGACTGGAACCTATCCCCGATCGAAGAAGAAGCGAAGAAGAACTCCAAAACAAGCAACATCGCTCTCGCATCATGATCATCGCAAACCTGTACACGCAACTGGTGGTGTAGTAATCTGTGAGTCACGAGGACTCAGCAATCCCATTACCATGGGTATCAAGACTAGCAAAGCTTAATGGGAAAGGAAGGGGTAAAGTGGTGAGGTTGCAGCGGCTAAGCATATATGGTGGCTAACATACGCAAATGAGAGCGAGAAGAGAAACAAAGGGCGGTCGTCAACTAGTAATGATCAAGAAGTGATCCTGAACTCCTACTTACGTCAATCATAACCCAAGAAACCGTGTTCTCCTCTCGATCAACCCGAAAAGAGACACTCACGATTACGCTACGGTTGGTGTATTTTAATTAAGATCAACCGGGTTTTCTACAACCGGACATTAACAAATTCCCATCGCCACATAACCGCGGGCACGGCTTTGAAAGTTCAAACCCTGCGGGGTGTCCCAACAGCCCATGATAAGCTCTCGCGATCAACGAAGGATATTCCTTCTCCCGGAAGACCCGATCAGTCTCGGAATCCGGCTACAAGACATTTCGACAGTAATAAAACAAGACCAGCAAGACCGCCCGATCGCCGACAATCCCGATAGGAGCTGCACATATCTCGTTCTCGAGGCAACAACGGATGAGACAGGCTACGAGTAAAACCAACCTCAAGTTGCCCCAAGGTGGCCCTTGAAGTGCTCGGTTCGAACCAGCACTTAGAGAAGCACGGCCGGGGGGCTAAATAAAGATGACCCTCGAGAGAGCGACTCCCAAGGGAAAAGTAGGTGGTGGTGAGGCAAATGGTAAAACCAATGTTGGGCCTTGCGGAAAAGTCTTATTCAAAGCGAACTGTCAAAGGGGTCCCATAAATCACCCGACCGCGTTAGGGACGCAAAATCCGGGAACATAATACCGATATGACGGAAACTAGGCGGCAAGAGTGGAACAAAACACCAGGCATAAGGCCGAGCCTTCCACCCTTTACCAAGTATATAGATGCATTAATTAAATAAGATATATTGTGATATCCCAACAAGTAAACATGTTCCAACAAGGAACAACATCTCCATGTTCCAACGAGGAACAAACTTCATCTTCACCGCAGCTAACAACGCTATAAGAGGGCTGAGCAAAGCGGTAACATAGCCAAACAATGGTTTGCTAGGAAGGGTGACAACGAGTTAGAGGTTCATGGCAATTTGGGATGGCTTGAGGAGCAGGTAATAGGTAGCGCAGCATAGCAATAGAACGAAGCAACTAGCATAGCAATGATAGTAGTGAGATCAGAGTAGCGGTCATCTTGCCTGAAATCCCGCAAGGAAGAAGAACGAGTCCATGAAGAAGACGAGCGGATGAAGCCGAACCAAGCGTGAGCGAGCGAATCCTCACGATCGCATAGCGAAGCAGAACTAACAAGAAGAAGCACACAACATAGTAAACACACCACACATGAACAAGACATGATGCACAACCAAGCAGGATGCATGACAAAGCTACATGAAGCTACTCATGGAAAGGGATGATGCAAACAAGAGCAACACAACAAAGCAAGTTTAAATGAGGCCGGAAACAACATATAACAATTCCGGTAAGTCCTCATATGCAAATTTCGAAATTGGTCCAGATCTGAATAAACCTTATGTTCAAGTTGTTAAACAGCAATTTAATATGCACCACGATGATCTACACGAAATTCTAGTCAAGTTACATATAAAGTTCATTAGATTCGGAGCTACGGCCTAGAAGATATAAGCGAAACAAGATAAACATGGCATTGATGCAAAATGCATACAAACATCAAGCAAACACCTCAAAACAAGGATGCAACATGATAATATGAAACTACATGCAAAATGAAGCAAGTTTCATATAGAGCACACTCAAAACGGAGCAACGGTTCAACACATACACCCTATACAAGTTTAAGCAACAATCTGTCCAAAACAGCCACTAGGCATATGGCAAGCATCAAAACAATAAGCTACAGCATCACAATAAGAAAAAAAAGGCATGGTCATGATGTACAGGTAAAGAATTACAAAACATGAACACTGAGCTATCTCCAGAAACAACTGGAACATGCTCAAAATGATATGGCAAGATTGCAAATAATAACAGTTTCAGGCATTGGCAGAAATAACATCAGGTTGCAATGTTTAGAGCTATGAAATGACATGTTACAGGAACTTATAATGGCAAACAAAGGCATGACATGAATCTACTCAAAGCATATAATAAAAGTCCTTTAGTGACCATAAGCCAAAAAGGATCAGAAAATATAATGGCACCCATGTAAACATGGCAAGTTATATTACAGATTCATACATGGCAGGAACAACGATGAGTAGGCATGTTGGTGAGCTTGAAACACTCACTACAGAGCAATACATGGCATATCAAGGCAACCAACAGTAAGAAGGCATGGCATATAAGCTATACATGGCAAGAACAACATCATAGCATGCACGGATCAACTACAACAACCTTGGCAAAATTGAATAACATGTAAACAACCTGCCAGGAAACATTTTATAGCAAAAGTAGAGCTCGATTGACTCAAGCTATGGCACTCCATAATTGCAAAAAAGGGCATGGATGGATAAAGCAAGACATGCATAACAAAACATCCTTACTGAAGTATCTCAAAATATGCATGGATCTCTCTGTAGCATCAAGTTAACATGGCATCAAAATAACAGCAAAACAGGGCTGAAAACAGCAACAACAAGACACCTAGTTTGCATGCTTGTGCTAGTCACCACATAGATCGCAAAAATGCATGGCATACACCCCTGGAAATAAGACATGGCATATTACAAAACACATGTAGGACTCAAGTCCATAGGATGCACACATCAATCATGGCAAAAATGACAAAAGTGCATGTTCTGATAAGAATCAGAAACTAACATCACATAGCACTCTTCCAACAGAATTTAGGGCATCAAGATGAGCTCAAATGAAAATGATGCAATGAGATGAAATGATCTACTCTTCCGGACGAACATTTCGACATATTATACGCGCAAAACGGAGCAACAATGACAGAGTTACGATGCAATGAAAATGGCACAAAATATCAGCGGAACAAAATACTTAGAGGAAAAACATGAGGGGGAAAGAAGTCAACCGAACGCGCGGGAACCGAGGTGGCGGCGGATCTCGCGGATCCGCGGCGCCGGTGGCCGGAGAGGGCAGGCGGCCGGGAGGAAGGCCGCCGGCTCGGGCGGAGGTCGCCGGCGGGAGCGGCGAGGAGCCGGGCATGAGCTCGGCGGCGGCTCGGTGCAGGGCCTGGAGGCTTCGCCCGGCGCAGGCCGGCCGGGAGGCGGG
This sequence comes from Aegilops longissima, assembly GCA_021605205.1. Classification (NCBI taxonomy): domain Eukaryota; kingdom Viridiplantae; phylum Streptophyta; class Magnoliopsida; order Poales; family Poaceae; genus Aegilops; species Aegilops longissima. The sequence continues at coordinate 358,048,099 of CM038682.1, forward strand.
AGGCGGGCGGCGGGCGCAGGCGGCGGCGGCGGCGGCCGGCGGGCGGGCGCCCGGAGGAGGGAGGAGGCGGGGAGGCGAGGCGGAGGCGAAGCGGCGGCGGCGGCTGGCGGCGGCGGCGGCGGCCGGGCGCCGGTCGGGCGGCGGGCGGCCTGGGACGGCCAGCGAGGCGCGGGCCCGGCCGGGCGAGGCGAAGCGGCGGCGGCGGCGGCGGGCGGGCGGGCGGTCGGCCGTGGGCCGCGGGCGCGGTGGTGGCGCAGTGGAGAGAGAAGGCGCCGAGGTGGCGGGAGGAGATTGGCTGCAGGCGGCGGCGGCGATGACGTGGCGACGCCCGATTGGTCGGGCGGACGTGGCGGCTGGACATGTCCGTGGGAATGGACATGTCCGCGGCGAGGAGAGCGGGCTAGGGTTTCGTCTGCGAAATGATCCATGAATTTCGGGGAGGTCTAGTTTTATAGGTAGAGGAGCTAGGAGACTCCAAATGAGGTGCGGTTTTCGGCCACGCGATCGTGATCGAACGACCGAGAGCATGGAGGGGAGTTAGGTGGGTTTTGGGCCAGTTTGAAAGGGGTGTTGGGATGCAAACAAAAGAGGGCTCTGCGGTTACCCGGTTAACCGTTGGAGTACCAAACGACCTCCAAATGATCCGAAACTTGACAGGCGGTCTACCGGTGCTATACCAAGGCCGCTTGACAAACCTCGGTCCATTCCGAGACCGTTTAACACCCGCACATGAAAAGAGGTAAAAGGGGCGCCGGAGACATAGGAGTGCGGATTGCAAAAGCGGACAACGGGAAAATGCTCGGATGCATGAGGCGAACACGTATGCAAAATGAAATGCACATGATGACATGATATGAAAAGCAGATGATGACATGGCAAAGTGCAACACACAAGCAAATGGCATGGCAACGACGGCGAATAACTGGCAGACACCTGGCGCATCGAAACCGGGGCGTTACACCACACCCCCCTTCCTGTTCTGCGGTCGCCACCGGACCGGCTCGCCGGCGTCGAGGAGGGGATAAGGACGCCACGCCTCCGCCTCCTCGATCTCTCCTCCCACTCGCCCCCACTCTCCCCTAGGTCCCTGCGCCTCCCCCCTCAGATCCACCTCGCTCTCCCCCTCGTTCCCCACCTCGCCCGAACGCTGCCATGGACCCGCCGTCGTGAATCGCGCGGCCATAGTCATCGCCTCGCCGCACCTGTGTGTCCGTCATCACCGCTGTCGTCTTCCTCGTCGACCGGTGGCCACAGCTGGAGCTCGGAGGCGCTGCTGCAACGCCCCCCTTCTTCCACATCTCCGATGTTCTTCCCCAACTCCGGCGACACCCCTCTGCAGCTACCCGAACGCTGCCATGGACCCGCCGTCGTGAATCGCGCGGCCATAGTCATCGCCTCGACCTTTTGTGTGTCCGTCATCACCGCTGTCGTCTTCCTCGTCGACCGGTGGTCACAGCTGGAGCTCGGAGGCGCTGCTGCAACGCCCCCCTTCTTCCACATCTCCGCTGTTCTTCCCCAACTCCGGCGACACCCCTCTGCAGCTACTAAGCCACCAAGGGCCACCGTGCGTGCCGCTAGGTGAGCTGCCTCCCCCCTCTACCCGCTATCTCCCCTAGCTCGCGCCCTAGCTAGCTGTCGCCGAAGCACCCGAGCACCCCGCCGCGGATCTCGTCGCCGATGAGTTTTCGGTGACCTAATGGTCACGGGGCCGAGCCCTTTGTGCTCAGCGCGTCACGCAACTCCACCCTAGCCTTCCCGTTAGCCCCGGATCGTGCTGCCTCGCCGTCTTCGTCTCACGCCCGAACCACCTCGCCGCCGTCGAGCCCGTGGCGCTCGACTCTGGCCACCACAGCCTCCACAACCACCACCATTCGCTCCGTCGTCGTCTTGTCGTTCGAATGCGACCGGTCCCGCCCGTTTTGGTGGCCTACAGACGAAACCCGCCACTCGCCCGAGCCCCGACGTCCGCCTCTCTGTTCGCCGGCGACAGCTCCGGCGACCTCGGGACGAACCACCACCACCACTAGATGCGCTTCTTCGCGCTTGTTCGAACGGGCCCAGGCACACGCGGATCCGTGCCCTGTGCACAAATTCCGGCGAACTCCTGCGGGTCGGCGCCGTGCTTTTGGTCGCCGGCGGCGAGAGCCTGCCCAGCTGACGTGGCATGCGGCGGGCCTCACCCCTGGGTCACTGCCAGTTGGCCATGGGGGCCCCGTTGACTGGATTGACCCAGTCAACGTGCTGACTGGGCAGCCAAGTGGCACTGACATGCGGGGCCCATGCCATAAATGAATAAAATAAATAGATAATTTGCTAATTAATTAAATTAGTTAATTAAACACTAATCCCTCACTGACTACTGGGCCCCACCTACTAATTAACCCATTTAGTTAGTTTAAACCCTCTGTTAGTGCCCCTGACAATGACATGTGGGTCCCATGGACCCACATGCAGTTTGATCGTCAACCGACCAGTTGACCTCTTGACATCACTCGATGTCATGCTGCGTCATCATTCCCTGTTTTGGATCTTGTTGGATTTAAATAAATAAATAAAATCAGAAAATGATTTAAATCTTTAGAAAATCATATCTTTTAATCCGTAACTCGGATGAAAATACTTTCTACATGAAAGTTGCTCAGAACGACGAGACGAATCCGGATATGCAGCCCGTTCATCCGCCACGCGTCCCTAGCATAGTGAACCTGCAACATTTCACCTCCGGTTCATCCGCTAGAAAACACGGAACTTGGGGATGCTTTCCGGATGTTTCCCCTTCACCGTATCACCTCATACAGCGTTACTAAGACGCCTAGCATAACGCTTTGCTTTGTCATGCATCGTCATGCATCTGTTTGCATTGTATTCATTGTTTCTTCCCCTCTTCTTCCGCTAGACACCGAGACCGACGCCGCTGCTACCCGGTATGACTACGGAGTTGGCGACCCCTCCTTCTCGGTGAGCTCAAGCCCCCACTTGATCACGGATATCGCCTATTCTTCTCTATCTGCTTGCATTAGAGTAGTGTAGCATATTCTTGCTTTCGATTAATCATATCTTGTTGCATAGCCTGCCCTTGCTACTATTGTTGTTACCTTTACCGCTATCCTACTACTTAGTATAGGATGCTAGTGTTCCATCGGTGGCCCTACACTCTTGTCCGTCTGTCATGCTATACTCTTCGGGTTGTGATCACTCCGGAGGTGATCACGGGCATATACTATATACTTTACACTATTACATTACTTGTGATACTGTTAGGAGATGGGGGCTGAAAGGACGGTGGCTCCATCCCGGTAGAGGTGGGCTGGGTTCTGACGCCCCGATTGTTACTTTGTGGCGGGGCGACAGGCAGGTTGAGACCACCTAGGAGAGAGGTGGGCTGGCCTGGTCGGCGTTCAGCGGATACTTAACACGCTTAACGAGATCTTGGTATTTGATCGAGTCGGCCATTTGGTCTATACGCACTAACCAACTACGTGGGAAAGTTATGGGCACTCGGCGTCGTGGTATCAGAAGCCTTCGTGACGTCGCCGATCGAGCGGTGCGCGCGGATTGGACCGAGCGCCTGCTAGGCTAGGCCTACTTCGGCGCGTTTGCAACGTCTGGTGTGCTAAGGCGATGGGCCTGACACTGCGGCGCTTAGGTTTGGACCGGCGTCTGACCTCTCTGTTGGCCTAGGTGGGGCTGCGGCGTGTTGATCTTACGTGGCGGGCATGACCCGTAAAAGTGTGTCCGGCCAAATGGGATCGGCGTGTTGGGTTATGTGGTGCACCCTGCAGGAAGTTAATCTATTGAATAGCCGTGATCTTGATGCAGGGCGACTTGGAGTTGTACCTTGACCTTATGACAACTAGAACCGGATACTTAATAAAACACACCCTTCCAAGTGCGGATATAACCGGTGATCGCTCTCTAACAGGCAATGAGGAGGGATCGCGGGTAGGATTATGCTATGCGATGCTACTTGGAGGACTTGATCTACTCTCTTCTACATCTTTGCAAGGCGGAGGCTGCGAGCGTAGTCTTGACGAGGATTAGCTATCCCCTCTTATCACGGCATTCTGCATTCATCCACCGATATGGCCCTTTACACATATATCCATGCATATGTAGTGTAGCTCCTTGCTTGCAGTACTTTGGATGAGTACTCACGGTTGCCTTGTTCCCCTTTTTTCCCTATCTCTATCCGATTGCTGCGACTAGATGTCGGAGCCAGAGCCGACGCCACTGTCGACGACGACTACTACTTTGGAGGTGCCTACTACTACGTGCAGCCCACGCGGCGACTAGGAGTAGTTAGGAGGATCGAGCGGAGGCCTGCGCCTCCTTCGATCTGTATCCCGATTTGTGCTAGCCTTCTTAAGGAAAACTTGTTTAACTTATGTCTGTACTCAGATATTGTTGCTTCCGCTGACTCGTCTATGATCGAGCACTTGTATTCGAGCCCTCGAGGCCCCTGGCTTGTATTATGATGCTTGTATGACTTATTTATGTTTTGGAGTTGTGTTGTGATATCTTCCCGTGAGTCCCTGATCTTGATCGTACACATTTGCGTGCATGATTAGTGTATGATTGAATCGTGGGCGTCACATTGTTCTCCTCTATTCTTCTCTAGATCGTGTAGTTGATTCTGAACATGATATTGAAAACGTATGTTAGTAGTTTTAGCATTCTTTTTTCCAATCATAGTAGATACTTTTCCTGCATACGATCCATCTGAACACATCAGTTCTTCCACTGCCCTCACTTTAGATCTAGAATTTATTTTGTTTTCTGAACTGCCGCAGATACAAAATGATAGCACCAATCTTTAGAATATGTTTGTCCAACACTTAGCAATCCCTCACTTATAGATCTGAAATATAACAACTGTTTGGGGTGCTTAACTGATAAACCGTAACCCGCCATGTACCATTAGTCCCCTTTTAAGCCGCGAATAGATATATCTGCATAACTAAATGCTATCTTCTGGCTTAACATATTGGATCTTTATAACACTTTATTTTTGAATCTATTGGTGGCTTAACAGCATAATCTTAAACCGGCAATATTTTATTTTTAGACCTTCCTCAACAATGACCAAGACTGACACCCCATGCAACTGGGTCGCTTCCTGGGTTACCGAGGAAACGTTGAATGTACACGTTCAAGCGGGCGTTTTATCCGCAAAGGATGTCATCCATTGGAGAGCCCCAGGAGCAGAAACCATCTCTGAGCCCAAAGAGGGCGAAGTTGTCGTCTTCATTGATCACATGCGCCGGGGGTTCACCCCTCCCGGTTCAAAGTTTTTCCATGATGTGTTGCACTTTTTGAACTCCATCCTCAAGACATCGGACCCAACTCTGTCACAAATATCTGCAATTTTCAAGTATTTTGCGAAGTATACCTTCAACAGGAGCCCACTGTAGAACTATTCAGAGAGTTCTACTATTTAAACCGCCAAACTGAGTTTACGTACGGGCCCAGCCTGGAATTAGGCAGCATTTCAATTCAAAGGCAGAAAGAAGCCACCTTCCCAACCGCAAAGTTGTCTAGTCATCCCAAAGACTAGAACCAAACTTGGTTTTACTGCCAAGACACTTCTCCATAAGGGGAAAATCCTCTGTCGGGTTATTGTGCCAACCGGCTTAGCAATAAGCACCCTCTTCCAGACCGCATCAGCCCAACGGAACGGAAAAAATACATGCTCGTCTTTTCAAAGATCCGAGCCTTAATGGCCAACAGCTTGACCGGAATCGACCTGGTTCGATGTTGGGTCGCATGGAGAATTTTGCCCTTAAGCCGCCGCCCCGGCTTAATGTGCAAGTACATCGGCGACCTAAAAGACCCACAACGCCACTTCCAAATTCAGTTGACTGATGATGATATCAATAACATGACCAAGTCTCTGCTGAACGAGAGCTTGGTAGATTGCACCAAAACCGGATTGAATCCTTTCTGCACTCTCAACAAGCCGCCAGCTGTAAGCTTTTAAACAATTTTCAGTCCAATCATATTTTCACTTAAACTGTCCTCTTATAACCATTTGATTTCCACAGGCCGATTCTCCTTTTTTGAATAGGAAGCTACAGGATAAGCCGGGCAAGACGACCCAGACGAAGAATAAGGCTCAGAAAAAGCCTGCCAAGAAGAAGACCAACACCTCCGAGCTATTTGACTTGGATGACGTTGAGTCAGAGGTAGAACTTGACTCCCTTGGATCATTTTTTGTACATATTATTGACAATGATCACTATTAGGATGACGCGGAAGGCAGCCACGCAGATGGCGAAGAGGTAACTATCGTTTCCTCCGACTCAAAACCTCTACCAAGACAGAAAGTTCGTCAAGCAAGCCATAAAGTAAGGTTTTCTCATCCTTTAGCTTATTTGGATCCCAACTTTATTTTGAAGAAGCAGCAACATGAAGCTCTCCGCACGACCCGGAATAGCGGTGGCAGTATTCTCTCCTCCGGCTTACCAAACACACCCGATCCTCGCAAGCGTCGTCCAGAGGTTTCACAGATTTACGACTTAGCTTATCCCAAGGCGGGCCTCTTAACCCTTCCGACTCAAATTACCAGGGAACATCTCATTCATCCTCCGGTGACTCAACTGGGACCCAAATCCCAATCTTCAAGACCGTGCCCGGGTGAGAATGTTATGTCTATATGCTTTCAATCATGCACTTAATTGTCGTATTAATCCAGTCTTGTGCTTTATTTTCAATGCTATGGCAAAGCCCAGCAAGAAGCTGAAGGTGACCAAAACGGCTGAAGACTCAAATCCCAATGAACCGGAGAAGCAAACAACAGAAACTTCTCTCCAAGCTGCTGAGGCCACAATTGATAACCCGCCACCGGAGGAGCACAACGTCACCATAGACCATATGGATGTTGAACGGGCCACTACCAAGCCGCCCAATCCCATCAAGCCTACTGAAGAGAAGGCTGATGATGTTGTCATTACTGGGCTTGGTTACCATCCGCTGCCTCGCATAAAAAGCAACCTCCTTCACTCATCAAAGAAGTGTTGGAGAAACTTTCAGTGATGCCCCAAAGAATTGATGAGTTGAAGCGATCAGCGGCGAGAGCCGTTGCCATTACCACCCAGAGTCGGGCAAAAGCTTGGCAAGCAGATCTTGATCCAGATGAATTGGCCAGTGGCTGCCCAAGCGTAAAAGAAGACGAGTCTCCCTTCAATGCTGCTTACTTTGCCCAAATAGTAAGGGTAATGCGTCCATTAGCAAGCAAGTTGGCTGAAGATACGGACATGTCCCAGTACCAGGCGGTTTATGATGCTGAAAACAAGAAGGTAAAAGCGCCGGTTCATGAAGCCCAGGACCTTATTCCACCAATTCGTAAGCACACCTTTGCCCCTGATATTGACCCGTCAACACTTATTGATGAGGAGGATGTGTTCAAAGCTTTGACTGGGATCAATTGGGCCACATCTGACTTCCAGCCAACGGGTGAAGAAGAAGATGATGAACCGGTGCAAGATGACCCGGAATCCTCCACCCGCCAAGGTCAAGACCATTAATCCAAGGGTCGGCTTAATATTTGCAACATGAGATGGTGTATGCTCCAAAACACTTCTTTTGGGCTAGCAGGTGCCTTGTAATAGGCTAGATAAACAATGATATGTCGTGCCATCATGCACGCTTTACTTGCATAACACTTTTGAACCACCGGTCTTGTTATTTGAAGATCTGGCACTGTTGCTTTATAATATCGTCAAATTATGCAGACCATAGTTATCATATTTCCTGCACATAAGCAGATAACATGCACCCTGGCGGTTTACCCTAGGGCGGGTCACAATGCCCGATATAAAATCCACTGGTAACTGTATAGTCCATAACCAGGGCGGGTTTATCAAAACCTTATATGATCATAACAAAGTAAATATCATACCTGTGATATGTGTTCATACTGTCGGCTTACCATGCCACATGCAATAAGGATAAAAGACCAAAGACTCAGAGCGCAGCGCCCTGTGCAATTTATTCATACTGCCGGCTTACAACATCATATGCAGCAAGGGTATCATCCCAAAAACTTAGAGCGCAAAACTCCAAGCGCATAATCAAAACACACTGGCGACTTATCGTCCAAAGACAGGCCGGGTAATCAAAACTCTGGATAAATTCAAATATGAATCATAAGGATCAAGGCAACATGGCCTGAACCAATTTTAAACCATATATCAATATGGTACACAGGATGAAACCAAAAAATGTTCAAAGCAAATACAAATCAGGAAAAACAAGGCCTTCAAAGGCTGCCAAGCCTCAACATCAAGTGCTATTCAAGGGCCGCACAACCACTGAGTTAAACCTTTATTCAAACATGTAAGCCGGTCCTCACATGACCAATCACCGTTTTAACTTTGACAAGTTCAGGGTCTTTATAAGATTGACTGTCAAGAGTTCAGCGAGTCATTCCAGGATTACCTCATCGGAGTGGCAGGCATACAAAGGCAGGATAACCCGGATTTTTGGTGAATACACCTAGCGTCCAAGCAAATCAAAAGGGTAAATAAGGCTATGTTCATTGAACAGGATGCCCCCAAGTGATTTTTTCAACAAGCCATCAAGGCAGGTTACCTATGTTTCAACTGTACATTGTAATAAGTTCTCTTTGGTAACCTTTTAATTTTAGGAAAAAATTCCCAAGTTATATGCAACCAGGCGTATGAGCCGGATCAAAGGGTAGTCATAGTTATGCTCAATGAGCAGGAAGCCCCGATGTCATTGTTGTTAACAAGGCATACAAGCCGGATCAAAATGGCACTCATAGCTATGCGTAATAAGTAGGAAGCCCCCAAGTGATCTTATGAACTGACAATAAAGACTCAGGTGCTCAGAAATAAAATGACAGAGGCCCTGAATTATCAGCGATGCCGGCTTTATTATACTTGATCATAATATATACAGGGATAAAAATTATGTACAACACAAGAGCCGGTGACTCAGGTGTAATAAGGACGAAGATGAGCAATGTTCCACGGCCGGCGGGTCTCCTCCTCAGACTTGTGTGAGTCCTTGTGCTCTCGAACATCAATGAGGTAGTATGACCCGTTGTTCAGATTTTTGCTGACCACAAAGGGCCCTTCCCAAGGTGGGGATAACTTGTGCATGTCTGTTTGGTCCTGGATGAGCCGGAGCACCAAGTCACCTTCTTGAAAGGTTCGAGTTTTAACCCGATGGCTATGATAACGACGCAGATCTTGCTGGTAAATCGCCGAACGAGCTGCCGCAAGGTCAAGCTCCTCATCCAGAAGGTCAAGAGCATCCTGACGCGCTTTTTGATTATCAGTTTCAACATAAGCCGCCACCCGGGGCAAGTCCTGACGGATGTCACTTGGGAGAACCACCTCTACTCCGTAAACCATGAAGAAAGGCGTGTAACCGGTAGATCTGTTGGGGGTGGTGTTGATACTCCAAAGCACTGAAGGTAACTCCTCAACCCAACAAATCGACGTCCTCTGCAAAGGGACCACAGGCCGGGGTTTTATCCCGCTCAAGATTTCTTGATTGGCTCTTTCAGCTTGGCCATTGGACTGGGGGTGAGCCGCTGATGACACATCAAGACGAATATGCTCTCATTGACAGAATTCTTTCGTAGCACCTTTTGGACAGATTAGTGCCATTACCAGTTATAATGCTGTGAGGGTAGCCAAAATGGAAAATCACCTTTTTGATGAATTGAACCGCCGTCGCCGCGTCACACTTCCTGACCGGCTCTGATCAACCCACTTTGTAAACTTGTCAACTGCCACCAAAAGGTGGGTCTTTTTATCCTTGGATCTTTTAAAAGGTCCAACCATATCCAGCCCCTAGACTGCAAACGGCCAAGTAATTGGAATCATCCTCAACTCTTGAGCCGGCACATGAGCTCGTCTTGAAAATTTCTGACAACCATCACATTTACTGACCAAGTCCTCTGCATCAGCATGAGTCGTCAGCCAATAAAACCCATGATGAAAAGCCTTAGCCACGAGAGACTTAGAGTCAGCATGATGGCCACAATCTCCTTCATGAATCTCTCATAGAATCTCACGGCCTTCCTCAGGAGAAACACAACGTTGAAACGCCCCTGTTACACTGCATCGGTGCAACTCTCCATTGATAATAGTCATTGACTTAGACCAGCGGGTTATCTGCCTAGCCAAAGTTTCATCTTCAAGTAACTCGCCCCGGGTCATATAAGCCAAATATGGAACTGTCCAAACAGGAATAGCATGAAGAGCTGCCACCAATCGTGCCTCCAGGTCAGGAACAACAAGATCTTCCTCCGTAGGCAATTTAACTGAAGGATTATGTGGAATATCAGGGAAAACATTAGGTGGTACCGGCTTACGTTGGGACCCTAGCCGGCTTAAAGCATCAGCCGCCTCATTTTTCCTGCGATCAACATGTTCCAGTTGATAGCCTTTGAAATGACCAGCAATAGCATCAACCTCTCGGCGATAAGCCGCCATTAGTGGATCTTTGGAATTCCAAGTGCCTGAAACTTGCTGAGCCACCAAATCTCAATCGCCAAAACACCTCACCCGGCTTAAATTCATCTCTTTAGCCATCAGGTGCATTGTTAGTACAAGGGAATGATGGTTGATGCAACTACGTCAGTATTTCCCCCAAGAGGAAGGGATGATGTAGCACAGCGACGGTAGGTATTTCCCTCAGTGATGAAACCAAGGTTATCGAACCAGTAGGATAACCAAGCAACACAACATAAACAGCACATGCACACAAACAACAACACCTCACAACCCGACGTGTTAAAGAGGTTGTCAATCCCTTCCGGGGTACGGCGCCTCAAGATAGGAAAATGGACGTGAGGTAAATTGTAGTAGATTAATAGACTGAACGCCAAATAAAATAAATAAAGATAAAATGCAGCAAGGTATTTTTGAATTTTTGGATTAATAGATCTGAATAAAAGCTCAAAGGAGAAGCAGATCGCAAGGAAAATATATGAGAAAGAAGACCCGGGGTCCATAGGTTTCACTAGTGGCTTCTCTCGAGAAAAATAGCAAACGGTGGGTAAACAAATTACTGTTGGGCAACTTATAGAACTTCAAATAATTATGACGATATCCAGGCAATGATCATTACATAGGCATCACGTCCAAGATTAGTAGACCGACTCATGCCTGCATCTACTACTATTACTCCACACATCGACCGCTATCCAACATGCATCTAGTGTATTAAGTTCATGAAAAAACAGAGTAATGCAATAAGAACGATGACATGATGTAGACAAGATCCGTTATCTATTGCGGCAGATAGGGATCCCATCTTTTTATCCATAGTAGCAACAATACATACGTGTCGGTTCCCTTTCTGTCACTGGGATCAAGCACCGTAAGATCGAACCCACTACCGGGCATCTCTTCCCATTTCAAGATAAATAGATCAAGTTGGCCACAAAACCCAAATATCGGAGAAGAAATACGAGGCTATAAGAGATCATCCATATAAGAGATCAAAGAAACTCAAATAAGTTTCATGGATATAAAATGATATAATTGATCATAAACTTGAAGTTCATCAGATCCCAACAAACACACCGCAAAAGAGTTACATCATTTGGATCTCCAAGAGACCATTGTATTGAGAATTCAACGAGAGAGAGAGAGAGAGAGAGAGAGAGAGAGAGAGAGAGAGAGAGCCATCTAGCTACTAACTACGGACCCGAAGGTCTACAAAGAACTACTCACGCATCATCGGAGAGGCACCAATGGAAGTGGTGAACCCCTTCGTGATGGTGTCTCGATTGGATCTGGTGGTTCTGGACTCTGCGGCGGCTGGATGAATATTTCGTCGACGCCTCTAGGGTTCTGATATTTTTGGGGTATTTATAGAGCAAAGAGGCGGTCCGGGGGTACCCTAGGTGGGCACAACCCACCAGGGCGCGCCAGGGCCTCCTGGCGCGCCCTGGTGGGTTGTCCCCTCCTCGGGACTCCCCCCAGGTGCAACCAGGGCCCATTGCCTTCCTTCTGGCCCATAAAAAATGATCGTGGAGTTCCGTGGCATTTGGACTCCGTTTGATATTAATTTCCTGCGATTGAAAAAACATGGAAAAACAGCAACTTGCACTTGGCACTATGTCAATAGGTTAGTACAAAAAATGATATAAAATGACTATAAAATGATTATAAAACATCCAAGATTGATAATAAAATAGCATGGAACAATCAAAAATTATAGATACGTTGGAGACGTATCAGCATCCCCTAGCTTAACTCCTCGTCCTCGAGTAGGTAAGTGATAAAAACAGAATTTTTGATGTGGAGTGCTGTTCATCAAGTCATACCATATTCTTTTCTTGATAGCATGGACATTTGGACTTTTACGTGATTCATAGCAATAGTCTAGTTTTGACATAATAATTTAGTTACTCAAGCATATCAACAAGCAACCATGTCTTTCAAAATATCAATGCTAAAACAAGTTATCCCTAGCCCATCATGCTCAAACATTGATCCATTCATGAAACACACTCGAATATTAAGTACACCCAATACTTGAGCACAACCATATTGCCTCCTAGTTGGTGCTTTTGTAAGAGAAGATGGAGACTCGAAATAAAAATTGCATAAAGTAAAAGAAAGGCCCTCGCAAAGGGAAGTAGAGATTTGTAGAGGTGCCAGAGCTCAAAGAAAAAAAATTGAGATAAAAAACATTTTCGGAGGTGTATCCATCCCACCAAAGAAAATGACGTAGAGCTATGAACACTTTCGATGCTAGATATGCCATAGGCGGTTCCGAAACAAAAAATAAAGTTTATTCCTCTTTCCACCATACTTTCACTTTCCATGGTTAGCCGTATCCACGGGTGCCTTCCATACCAACACTTTCCAAGGAATTTATTATTTGACAACATATAATAAATTCATTTTTGCATTTCGGGACTGGGCATCCCAAAAACCTTTGCCTTACTCTCGTGCAATGACAAGTGAAAAAACACTTGTCGTGAGAATAACACATCTAGCATGGAAAATATTAGCCACCCGTCACCATTCCGCGAGCGTAACAAACACATAAAAGAGAAGTTTATTTTGAAAATTAGAGATGGCACATGCAAATTTGTTTACAACGGCAAAATAATACCGCATATAGGTGGATATAGTGGACTCATGTGGCAAAACTGGTTTAAAGGATTTTGGATGCACAAGCAGAGGTCATACTTAGTGCAAAATGAAGGCTAGCAAAAAGATTGAGAAGCGACCAACCAAGAAATGAATAATCTCTTAAGCAAGCATTAAGCATAATTAACACCAAATAATGCAGCACAAGTAGGATATAATTTTCATTGCATGATTATTGACTTTCATGCATGCATAGGGAATCACAAACCTTAACACCAGTATTCTTACTAGAGCACAATTATTCATCAACATAACTCACATATCACATCATCATATCTCAAAACTATTACTAAGAATCAAGTTTATTTTGTCCAATGATCTTCATGACATTTTTTTTACCTTATCCTTCTTTGGTATCTATCACTTTGGGACTAATTTTCGTGTGTTGCTTTTCATAAGCTCAAACAAATATAAATGAAGATCATTAGCATAACAAATTTTCTTTCTCTCAAAATAATTTAAGTGAAGCAAGAGATAATTTCTTCAAAATTTACTAACTCTCAAATAAATCTAAGTGAATCAAGAGAGCATTTCTTCAAAAATAGCAAGCACACCGTGCTCAAAAAGATATAAGTGAAACACTAGAGCAAGTTCTAGCTCATAAAAGATTTAACTGAAGCATAGAGAGCAATTCTAACAAGTCATGATATAATTGTGGCTCTCTCAAATAGGTGTGTCCAGAAAGGATTGATGACTTAAAACACAAAATAGAACAAGCAAATACACATATCATACAAGACGCTCCAAGCAAAACACTTATCATGTGACGAATAAAAATATAGCCTCGAGTAAAATACCGATAGTTGTTGGAAGAAAGCGGGGATGCCACTCGGGGGCATCCCCAAGCTTAGTTGGTTTCTCATTCTTGGATAATAGCTTGGGATGCCGGGGCATCCCCAAGCTTAGGCTCTTACATCCTTCCTTCATCCATCGTAACATAACCCAAAACTTGAAAACTTCAATCACACAAAACTAAACTAAACCTTCGTGAGATACGTTAGTATAAGAAAGCAAACTACTACTATAACTGTTGTATTAAACCAATTCATATTTTGTTTTTGTATTATATGTACTGTATTCCAACTTTTCTATGGAAAAAACTCATCAAATAAACCATAGAGCCATCAAAATAAGCACACAACACAAAGAAAACAGAATCTGTCAAAACAGAACAGTCTGTAGTAATCTGACTTTGGCGAATACTTATGTAACTCCAAAAGTTCTACCAAAATAGGAAGACTTGGTTAATTTGTATATTAATCTTATGCAAAAATAATTGGCATTTTATCACATTCTGGTGATTTTTAACAATTATTTTCGTGAGCATAATGTTTCTGTCTTTTTCAGCAAGATCAAACAACTATCACCCAAGAAGATCATATAGGCTTTACTTGGCACAAACACTAATTAAAACATAAAAAACACAATCATACCAGTAGCATAATTGTGTAAACACTCAAGAACAAAAAACAAAAAGCAAAAAGCAAAAATAAATTTTATTCATTGTGTTGCCTCCCAACAAGCGCTATAGTTTTACGCCCATAGCTAGGCGTAAGGCAAGGATCTAAGTTTTGTCATCTTTGCTTCGAGATCCATAAGATGCCCTCATGATTGATTCATAAGGTGGCTTAATTTTTGTTCTAGGAAAGTGTTCCATACCCTTTCTCAAAGGAAATTTGGAACTTGATATTGCCTTCTTTCATATCAATCACGGCACAGATAGTGCGTAAAAACGGTCTACCAAGAATAATTGGACAAGATGGATTGCAATCAATATCAAGAACAACAAAATCTATGGGCACATAATTCCTATTTGCAATAATAAGAACATCATTAATTCTTCCCATAGGCTTTTTAATAGTATAATCCGCCAAGTGCAAATTCAAGGAACATTCTTCAAGATTGGTAAGACCAAGCACATCACATAAAGATTTCGAAATTGTAGAAACACTAGCACCCAAGTCACACAAAGCAAAACATTCATAATTTTTAATCTTGACTTTGATAGTAGGTTCCCACTCATCATGCAATTTTCTAGGAATTGAAACTTCTAATTCCAACTTTTCTTCCAAAGCTTTCATCATAGCATCAACAATATGTTTACTAAAAGCTTTGTTTTTTGTTCATAAGCATGGGGTAAATTTATCATGGATTGCAACAAAGAAATACAATCAATCAAAGAGCAACTATAATAATTAAAGTCTTTGATATCCAAAATAGTGGGTGCATCACTAGCTAAAGTTTTGACCTCTCCAAACCCACTTTCATCAATTTTCTCAACAAGATTTTCACCCTCCGAAATATTGGGATGCCTTCTACCTAAAGTTGACTCTTCTCTAGTCCCTTTTTCATCGTTATTAATTTTACTAAACAAGGAATCAATAGAAGAAACACCAATCATTTTAAGATCTTCATCATTTTTGCAAGAATAATCACTAGAAAAAGTTTTCTCTAAAAATTCTCTTTTAGCTCTAAGCATAGCAGTTCTTTTCTTATTTCATCCATAGAAACATAAAGGGCTTTAACTGATTCATCAACTTTAGGCACAAAAGTTTTCATCTTGAGATTTTCCACATCATGAGCAATTCTATCAACACTTCTAGACAAATAATCAATCTTATTCAACTTTTCTACTATGGAAGTGTTGAAAACTTTTTGTGTTTTGATAAATTTTTTAATATTATTCTCAAGATCGGAGGTGTTGCTATTATTATTGTAAGATTGATTTCCATAGGAATTACCATAATTATTAGAGGAATTACTAGGAAAAGTCCTATGATTAACATTTCCTCTATAAGCATTGTTCTTGAAATTATTGCGAGAGATAAAACTCACATCAATGGCATCACTATTTTTCTCAATCAAAGTAGACAAAGGCATATCATTAAAATAAATAGGAGCACTTTTACTAACAACCAATTTCATAAGAGCATCAACTTTATCACTCAAAGAAGAAATTTCTTCAACCAAATTAACTTTTTTACTAGTAGGAGCTCTTTCGGTATGCCATTGTGAATAATTTGCCATGGTATTATCAAGCAATTTGCTGGCTTCACCCAAAGTAATTTCCGTAAAAGTACCACTCGCAGCGAAATCTAGAAGATTACGTGAAACAAAATTCAACCCCGCATAAAATTTTTGTATGATCATCCAAAGATTCAACCCATGAGTTGGGCAGTTCCTTAGCATCATTTTCAACCTTTCCCAAGATTGTGCAACATGATCATGTTCAAGTTGCTTGAAATTCATGATCTGGGTTCTAAGGGAAATATTTTTTGTGGGCGGAAAATACTTAGTGATAAAAGCATCTTTGCACTTATTCCAAGAATCAATACTATGGCTTGGCAAAGAAGAGAACCAAATTTTTGCAGAATCACGCAAAGAAAACGGAAATAATTTCATCTTGACCACATCATTGTCCACATCTTTTTTCTTTTGCATATCGCATAATTCCAAGAAGGTATTAAGATGGGACGCGGCATCCTCATTAGGAGTACCAGAAAATTTTTCTTTCATAACAAGATTCAGCAAAGCAGTATTAATATCACAAGTCTCCGCACTAGTGGCGGGAGGAGCAAGCGGAGTGCTAATAAAATAATTGTTGTTGGTATTTGAGAAATCACATAATTTGGTGTTCTCATGAGTCATGATGACCACACAACAAGATTGCACTCAAAAACAGATTCGGCAAGAAAACGGCGAACGGAAAAAGAGAGGCGAATAAAACGGCAAATTTTTGTGAAGTGGGGGAGAGAAAAACGGGAGGCAAATGGCAAATAATGTAAATTGCGAGGAGATGCGGTTTGTGATTAGGAAACTGGTTATGTTGAAGATCCTCCCCAGCAACAGTGCCAGAAATTCTCCTTGATGGTTGCTGCAACTACGTCGGTATTTCCTCCAAGAGGAAGGGATAATGTAGCACAACGACGATAGGTATTTCCCTCAGTGATGAAACCAAGGTTATCGATCCAGTAGGAGAACCAAGAAACACAACGTAAACAACACCTGCACACAAACAACAACACCTCACAACCCGACGTGTTAAAGGGGTTGTCAATCCCTTCCGGGGTACGGCGCCTCAAGATAGGCAAACAGACGTGAGGTAAATTATAGTAGATTGATAGACCGAATTCCATATTAAATAAATAAAGATAAAACGCAGCAAGGTATTTTTGTATTTTTGGATTAATTGATCTGAATAAAAATGCAAAGGAAAAGTAGATCGCAAGGCAAATATATGAGAAAGAAGACCCGGGGGGCCGTAGGTTTCACTAGTGGCTTCTCTCGAGAAAAATAGAAAACGGTGGGTAAACAAATTACTGTTGGGCAATTGATAGAACATCAAATAATTATGACGATATCCAGGAAATGATCATTACATAGACATCACGTCCAATATTAGTAGACCGACTCCTGCCTGCATCTACTACTATTACTCCACACATCGACCGCTATCCAGTATGCATCTAGTGTATTAAGTTCATGGAAAAATAGAGGAATGCAATAAGAACGATGACATGATGTAGACAAGATCCGTTATCTATTGCGGCAGATAGGGATCCCATCTTTTTATCCTTTGTAGCAACGATACATACGTGTCGGTTCCCTTTCTGTCACTGAGATCAAGCACCGTAAGATCGAAACCATTACCGGGCACCTCTTCCCATTGCAAGAAAAATAGATCAAGTTGGCCAAAAAAACCCAAATATCGGAGAGATCAAAGAAACTCAAATAACTTTCATGGATATAAAAAGATATAACTGATCATAAACTCGAAGTTCATCAGATCCCAAAAAACACACCGCAAAAGAGTTACATCATATGGATCTCCAAGAGACCATAGTATTGAGAATTCAACGAGAGAGAGAGAGAGAGAGAGAGAGAGAGAGAGAGAGAGAGAGAGAGCCATCTAGCTACTAACTACGGACCTGAAGGTCTACAAAGAACTACTCACGCATCATCGGAGAGGCACCAATGGAAGTGGTGAACCCCTCTGTGATGGTGTCTCGATTGGATCTGGTGGTTCTGGACTCTGCAGCGGCTGGATGAATATTTCGTCGACGCCTCTAGGGTTCTGGTATTTTGGGGTATTTATAGAGCAAAGAGGCGGTTCGGGGGGTACCCGAGGTGGGCACAACCCACCAGGGCGCGCCAGGGCCTCCTGGCGCGCCCTGGTGGGTTGTCCCCTCCTCGGGACTCCCCCAGGTGCAACCAGGGCCCATTGCCTTCCTTTTGGCCCATAAAAATCATCGTGGAGTTTCGTGGCATTTGGACTCCAATTGATATTGATTTCCTCCGATGTAAAAAACATGGAAAAAACAGCAACTGGCACTTGGCACTATGTCAATAGGTTAGTACCAAAAAATGATATAATATGACTATAAAATGATTATAAAACATCCAAGATTGATAATAAAATAGCATGGCACAATCAAAAATTATAGATACGTTGGAGACGTATCAGGGAACATCAACCTTAAAACATAGCAAAATTTATCACCTCGTTGGGAGGTCAAAATAACTCCAGCCCCTGAGCCTTCCAACCGCCTGGATCCATCATAGTGAATAGTCCAATATGTGCTATCTAGCTTCTCCTTAGGCATCTGCAACTCGGTCCAATTATTAATGAAATCCACAAGTGCTTGAGACTTGATAGTTGTCCGGGTTATATACTTCAAACCATGGGGTCCAAGCTCAATGGCCCACTTGGCTACCTGACCTGTGGCTTCTCTGTTTTGAATAATATCCCCTAAGGGAGCAGAACTGACCATAGTGATGGGATGACCGAAGAAATACTGCTTCAATTTATGACTATCCATGAATACCCCATAAACCAGCTTCTACCAATGTGGGTACCTCTTCTTAGATTCAATGAGTACCTCACTGACATAGTAAACCGGCCGCTGAACCGGAAATTCCTTGCCTGATTCCTTACTTTCCAAAACAATTGCCACACTGACGACTCGGCTATTAGCAGCCACATATAACAGTAAGGGCTCCTTATCAATAGGAGCTGCAAGGATTGGCGGCTCAACCAGCTGCTTTTTAACCGCCTCAAACGCCTGATCAGCAACATCACTCCAAACAAAGTGATCTGTCTTCTTCATCATCTGGTACAAAGGGATAGCCCTCTCACCCAAACGGCTTATGAACCGGCTTAAGGCCGCAATACGACCCGCCAGGCGCTTGACGTCATTAATACATGCCGGCTTAGCCAAAGAAGTGATACCCTTGATTTCTCCGGGTTAGCTTCAATGCCTCTTTTAGAAACCAAAAAACCCAAGAGCTTGCCTGCTGGCACACCGAAGACACACTTGTCCGGGTTAAGCATCATCTTGTAGACCCGAAGATTATCAAAGGTCTCTTTTAAATCTTCTATCAAAGTCTCCTTCTTCCTGGACTTCACAAAAATATCATCCACATAAGCATGAACATTGCGTCCAATCTGGTCATGGAGGCAATTCTGAACACACCGCTGATAAGTCGCCTGGGCACTCTTGAGCCCAAAAGGCATAGACACATAGCAAAAGGCTCCAAAGAGAGTGATGAACAATGTATTCTAATGTCTACTACACAACCTTCTTCTTGTAGACGTTGTTGGGCCTCCAAGTGCAAAGGTTTGTAGGACAGTAGCAAATTTCCCTCTAGTGGATGACCTAAGGTTTATCAATCCGTGGGAGGCGTATGATGAAGATGGTCTCTCTCAAGCAACCCTGCAACCAAATAACAAAGAGTCTCTTATGTCCCCAACACACCCAATACAACAGTAAATTGTATAGGTGCACTAGTTCAGTGAAGAGATGGTGATACAAGTGCAATATGGATGGTAGATATAGGTTTTTGTAATCTGAAAATATAAAAACAGCAAGGTAACTAATGATAAAAGTGAGCACACACGGTATTGCAATGCGTTGAAACAAGGCCTAGGGTTCATACTTTCACTAGTGCAAGTTCTCTCAACAATAATAACATAATTGGATCATATAACTATCCCTCAACATGCAACAAAGAGTCACTCCAAAGTCACTAATAGTGGAGAACAAACGAAGAGATTATGGTAGGGTACGAAACCACCTCAAAGTTATTCTTTCGGGTCGATCTATTCAAGAGTCCGTAGTATAATAACAAGAAGCTATTCTTTCCGTTCGATCTATCATAGAGGTCATACTAGAATAACACCTTAAGACACAAATCAACCAAAACCCTAATGTCACCTAGATACTCCAATGTCACCCCGAGTATCCGTGGGTATGATTATACGATATGCATCACACAATCTCAGATTCATCTATTCAAACCAACACAAAGTACTTCAAAGAGTGCCCCAAAGTTTCTACGGGAGAGTCAAGAAGAAAACATGTGCCAACCCCTATGCATAGGTTCATGGGCGGAACCCGCAAGTTGATCACCAAAACATACATCAAGTGGATCATGTGATATCCCATTGTCACCACAGATAAGCACGGCAAGACATACATCAAGTGTTCTCAAATCCTTAAAGACTTAGTCCAATAAGATAACTTCAAAGGGAAAACTCAATCCATTACAAGAGAGTAGAGGGGGAGAAACATCATAAGATCCAACTATAATAGCAAAGCTCGCGATACATCAAGATCGTATCACCTCAAGAACACGAGAGAGAGAGAGATCAAACACATAGCTACTGGTACATACCCTCAGCCCCGAGGGTGAACTACTCCCTCCTCATCATGGAGAGCACCGGGATGATGAAGATGGCCACCGGTAAGGGTTCCCCCCTCCGGCAGGGTGCCGTAACAGGTCCCGTTTGGTTTTTGGTGGCTACAGAGGCTTGCGGCAGCGGAACTGCCGATCTATTCTGCTCTCCAATGTTTTTAGGGTATATGGATATATATATATAGGTGAAAGAAGTCAGTCAGGGGAGCCACGAGGGTCCCACGAGGGTGGGGGGCGCGCCCAGGGGGGCAGGTGCGCCTCCCTGCCTTGTGGCCACCTCGTTGCTTCCCTGACGTGCACTCCAACTCTCCTGGATTGCTTCCGTTCCAAAAATAACTCTCCCGAAGGTTTCATTACGTTTGGACTCCGTTCGATATTCCCTTTGTTCGAAACACTGAAATAGGCAAGAAAACAACAATTTGGGCTGGGCCTCCGGTTAATAGGTTAGTCCCAAAAATAATATAAAAGTGTTTAGTAAAGCCCATAAAACATCCAAAACAGATAATATAATAGCATGGAACAATCAAAATTTATAGATACATTGGAGACGTATCATCTTCTCATGGTCCTTAACTGCCATCTTGATCTGATGATAACCAGAGTAAGCATCCAAAAAACTCAAGCGCTCACAACCTGTTGTAGCATCAATGATTTGATCCATACGGGGGAGAGCAAAAGGATCAGCCGGACATGCCTTGTTAAGGTCTGTGTAATCCACACACATATGCCAAGTGCCATTCTTCTAAAGTACCAGCATCGGGTTAGCCAACCACTCAGGATGAAAAACTTCAATGATAAACCCAGCCGCCAAGAGCCGGGCACTTCTTTGCCAATGGCCTTGCGCCTCTCTTCATTAAAACGACAAACAAATTGCTTGACCGGTTTAAACTTTGGATCAACATTAAGAGTGTGCTCAGTGAGTTCCCTCGGTACACCTGGCATGTCAGAAGGTTTCCATGCAAAGATGTCCCGGTTCTCATGAATGAACTCGATGAGCGCGCTTTCCTATTTTGGATCCATATTAGCACTGATACTGAATTGCTTGGACGAGTCGCCAGGAACAAAATCAACCAACTTAGTGTCATCTGCCAACTTAAACTTCAACAGAGGGTCATGCTCTGTGGTTGGCTTCTTCAAAGGTGTCATATCTGCTGGGTCAACATTATATTTGTAAAACTTCAACTCCTCTGTTGCACAAACAGACTCAGCATAAGCAACATCACCCTCTTCACACTCCAAGGATATCTTCATGTTCCCATGCACCGTAATGGTACCCTTACAACCCGGCATCTTAATCTGCAGATAAACATAACAAGGTCTTGCCATAAACTTAGCATAAGCCGGCCGCCCAAACAAGGCATGATAAGGGCTCTTGATCTTGACCACCTCAAAAGTCAACGTCTCAGCTCTATAATCATGGTCATCACCGAACGCCACTTCCAAAGCTATCTTGCCCATCGGATACGCCGACTTACCAGGCACCACGCCATGAAAAACAGTATTAGACGGCTTAAGATCTTTGTCAGTCAAATTCATACGACAAAAAGTATCATAGTAAAGGATATTGATGCTACTGCCTCCATCCATGACACCTTAGTAAACTTGTACCCCCCAACCTGGGGCGCGACCACCAAAGCCAACTGACCTGGATTGTCAACCCGGGGCGGGTGATCCTCACAGCTCCAGACAATAGGATGCTCAGACCATCACAAGTAACGAGGGACCACCGGCTCAACTGCTTTCACTGCCCTTTTATGAACCTTCTGGTCTTGCTTGCATAAACTTGTGGTGAACACATGATACTGCCCACCATTCAGCAGCTTCGGATTACTCTGATAACCAGGCTGCTGCTGCTGATTCCCTTGACCAGATTATTGATTAAAACCACCTTGACTTCCTTGGCCTTGAAAACCAGAGCTTGAACCGCCGCCTCCAAACCAAGGTCCGTGAGAGCCGGGTCCTGAGCCGCCATTCGGGCCCTGATTATTCTAGAAGAAACTGGAATTTCAATACTCCCTCATGATGAAGCAATCCTTCCACAGATGGCTGGCCGGCTTATCTTGTGTACCATGCTTTGGACAAGGCTAATTCATCATTGTCTCAAGGTTGAACTTTGGCCCACCAAACCAGGGCGTTGACGCTTTCCCCTTACGATGATGATTATTATTCTGCGCATTGGTATTAGCCACAAAGTATGAATTATGATCGGCCTTGCGCTTACCGTTGTTACCTTCACTCGCCGTATTGTGCTGCCCCTTGGTGTTGCCGTTCTTCTTCCCCTTGCCAGCTTTCTCCTCATCAGACTCAGGGTCCTTTGTATTATCATAGTCTGCATATTTGACAAGAGCCGCCATGAGCTCCCCCATATCATTGCAGTGGCGCTTAAGCCGCCCCAGCTTCTGCTTAAGGGGAAGGAACCGACAATTCTCCTCCAACATCAGGACTGCTGACCCGGCGTTGATACTGTCTGATGAGTGGATAATGGCTGAAATCCAGCACACCCAATTGGTTGTTGACTCGCCCTCACCTTGGACACAAGATTCTTAATCCAGAACCGACATAGGCTGCTTGCACGTACCTTTAAGATTTTGGATAAATCGCGTCTTCAACTCCGCCCATGACCTAACGGAGTTAGCAGGCAATCCCTTCAACCAAGTACGAGCCGACCCATCTAACATCATGGTGAAGTACTTAGCACACGCAGCATCACTAACATCCAACATCTCCATGGCCATCTCATAGCTCTCAATCCAGGCCTCTGGGGGTTGATCCGCCGTGTAATTAGGCACCTTACGGGGGCCTTTAAAATCCTTGGGCAGGCGCTCGTTACGTAGAGTCGGCACCAAACATGGCACACCAAGGGTTCTAGAAGTCACTCCTGCCTCCACAGACACCGACAGGTAAATCGGAGATTGCTGTTGAGCCGACTCGGCTCTCGACGCATACCTTACGATCCACCAAAGCACAGGCATTATTATCCATCTGTGGTGGTCATGCCTACCAGGCTGGTTACGTTGCCGCTCACTAATTGAAACTGCTGGTAAATCAATATGTCTGCTATAACTCCGGCTTGGACGCGGGGTTGAATGAATCCACTCACGACTGTATGAATAAGTCGCCTGCTGCGCCACCGTAGTCTGAAGAAGCTCTCCGGCTCTCCGTATCTTCATCGCGGCCGGTGACTCGCCTTCAACAGGGAGAGCTGCCAATCGTGTAGCCGCAGCGATCATGTTGTCCAGAGGGTTAGAATACAAGTTAATCATATGGCGGTTCATCATCTTGGGCCTCAAGTCGCCTCTGGGTCTTGGGCCTTCAATAGGCTTGCTTCATGACCCGCCATCTTCATCTTTAAGTCGCCAGTGGTATGACCCGGTCCCTCCTGGGCGGATCATACCTAGTAGTTATATCCCCAACAAAGATCTTTATCGGTCAAATCGTAATGACAACATACGTCATTCCCTTTGTCATCGGTATGTTACTTGCCCGAGATTCGATCGTTGGTATCTTCATACCTAGTACAATCTCGTTTCCGGCAAGTCTCTTTACTCGTTCCGTTATGCATCATCCCGTAACTAACTCATTAGTCACATTGCTTGCAAGGCTTATCATGATGTGCATTACCGAGAGGGCCCAGAGATACCTCTCCGATACTCGGAGTGACAAATCCTAATCTCGATCTATGCCAACCCAACAAACACCTTTGGAGACACCTGTAGAGCATCTTTATAATCACCCAGTTACGTTGTGACGTTTGATAGCACACAAGGTGTTCCTCCGGTATTCAGGAGTTGCATAATCTCATAGTCAAAGGAATTTGTACAAGTCATGAAGAAAGCAATAGCAATAAAACTTAATGATCATTATGCAAAGCTAACGGATGGGTCTTGTCCATCACATCATTCTCCTATTGATGTGATCACGTTCATCAAATGACAACACATGTCTATGGTTAGGAAACTTAACCATCTTTGATTAACGAGCTAGTCTAGTAGAGGCATACTAGGGATCCTATGTTTTGTCTATGTATTGTAACATCCCAAATTTCCTATTTGGAATGTTTTACAATTATAGCTAAGCATCTATGCATTCTGTTTGAATTTGAGTGACATTTGAAGTTTCAGAAGTTTTGGAGTTATTGGTATTTGACTTCAAATTTTGGCAGTGGAAATCATTTCAAAACTATGCCCGATAAATACTTGAGAAAAGTATGAGAGGAGTAAACATGACACTCCAAAATATCAGAGGAAAAACATTGCCAAAAGTTTGAATTCAAATTTGAGTTTTATTTGAATTTTAGAAAAATGATTTTTATAAAGTTTGGATTTTGCCCTGAAAAATGTTCAAATGATAGGAATATTCCCGATCATTTTGATATATATGTCCTATATAAAATATTTATATTTTATATATTATCTCTCTCTTTTTATTTTCAAAAAAAATGGAAAAAGGAAAAAAAAACCACTGGCGCCCGGCCAACTGCCTTGACCAACACCCAGCGGCCCAACCAGCGAGCCAATTAACGGCCGAGGCCCACCTGAGCCAGCCCAATTGCGCTTAACCGACCGAGCCCTCGCCGAATCGGTTCGCCTCGGCCACCGCCCGTTCCCGTTCCCCTCTCTCGCTGACACTGGCCCCACCCCGTCACCTTCCCCTCGCCCCGCCCACGCAAACCAGCGCCGCCGCTCGCCGGAGATCCCGTGAGATCCGGGATCCGCCGCGATTCGCTCGCCCGACTTGCCCCTCGTCCAAGCCGTGCCCTACCCCTATATACCCCCCCTCGACCCATTCCCCCTCGCCCCCTCACCCGACGCCCTCCTCCCTCCGCACGCGCTCGCCGGAGACCGAGCACGCCGCCGCCGCCATTAACCTCGTCCCGACCCACTCCGGCCACCCCGAGCTCGCCGGACTCCACCAACCCCACCCCCTCGCCCGTCCGCACCCGCCGGAGACCTCCATCGACGCCCCCGACCACCGGAGTCACCGGAGCACTCGCCGCCCGAGCCACCGTCGCCGTCACCGCCCGGTAAGTCGCCGGAGTTCCCCCTCGCCGTTAGATCCCGATCGAACGGTTAGGATTAGATCCCCCCGAAGGGGTAGGTTCATTTAAAATAAACCGGTCCAGTCCCGGTTAGTTCCGGTTTATTTTAGTTAGGGTTTTTTATTAGACCGGCCCGACTCCGTTTAACCCTAGGGCCCGTTTTAGTTATGTT
Source organism: Aegilops longissima (assembly GCA_021605205.1). Classification (NCBI taxonomy): domain Eukaryota; kingdom Viridiplantae; phylum Streptophyta; class Magnoliopsida; order Poales; family Poaceae; genus Aegilops; species Aegilops longissima. The sequence continues at coordinate 358,074,146 of CM038682.1, forward strand.
ACGCCCAGGGCGTTAGATAGGCCCATTAGGCCGTTTTTCTTTATTTTTCATTTTCTGTTTTAACAGAATAGTTTCAGATTTGAAAAAATTCATATCTTTTAATCTACTTAATATTTTTAAGTGATTCTTTTTTTGTTGGTTTGCAAATTTCTTATAGTTTCTGTAGAAAATATAATTAGCTATGTTAAAATTATTTAAAATTGCTTTGTTTTATATTTAGACAGAATAGTAATTCTGCCATAAAATGAGTTAGGAATATTATTTTTTAATGATTCTTTTGTCACAACTTTGTTTTGACATTGCCTAACCGTAGGAATTTATTTGGGCATTTTAGGATTAATAAAAAAATAGTTTTAACCAGAATCATGTTATTCTTAATTATTTAACTAGCTACTGTTTTCCTATTGTTTTACCTAGCAAATAAATTTATTTTTCCTATGTGATAGATTATTCTAGGTTAGTTTCTGTAACTTTAGAGCATGAACTTTTATTTATATTAAATAAAACTTTTATTTTATTTTTCTTACTAAAATTTTCTTTAGGCCTAATAGGAGTTTTATAATAGATTTTAAAGTGATTCTTTTTGCTCCTAGTTGCTTGTTGAATTCTTTTCTGTTAGGTAACATAAACCCATGCTTAGGTTCTGTTAAGAAAATTTTTTGTAATGTAAAACTATTTTAGTTGTTGCTTGAAGTAGGAAAACTTTGAGTTGGATTTCTTTGAGTTTTCCTTTGGGTTTTGATTCGTTTGTTTGGTGTGTTATGTTAGCATGCTATTATGTTAAGTGATCATATGCTATATGCTTATTATGATTGTTGTTTGCCTCGGTAGAATTTCCGGTCTGAAGCTTGCTACCACGAGTCCCTAGTTTTCGAAGATCGTCGGCAAGGCAAGTTCACTTTGACCACGTTTTCATACCTATGTATTTTATTGCATCTAGTGTCATCTTCGCAACAATCCCTCCAAGAGTGATATTGAATCCTTGTAGTTGAGTAGTATACATGAGGTAGGAACCCATCACCTGTTACCAAGCCCGGACGTTATTTATTTTAATGCTACGCTATAGTAGACGGGTTGGTATGAGTGCTCGGAGTGGTGTGAGAATGGAGGCTCTCGTCAATGACGACAACTCCATGATGGAATCTGCAAGGACTGCATGTTCAAGGCCTCAAGACTTCAAGACTCGAGACAAGAATTCAATACACACTCTTGGGTGAAGGATGGTTGAGGGCACCTGGAGAAACCAATGGTTGGCGGGATGCATGGAGAAGCGCCATGACATCTTGCGGAAAGCTTCACCCAGACTCAAAGAGACGGAAGAATACTTCATGCCCGAAGCTTACCTGCAACCGGAAGTCATTACGGGCTCGCTTGGTTGACCTTAGTGGTGACTCTGGCTGGGGCGGTGCTAGCAGATGTAGAACTACGGTAGGATTGGATGAGCACCGGACGGTGGTCGAGGAACTCTTGGAAGACCATGTTTGGTCATCTTGTTCTCAAACACCACGAAGTGCGAGAGCGTAAAAGAGGATTGAATCTTGCGGGTAAAGTGTACAAACCTCTGCAGAGGGTTTAAACCTAATCGATTAGCCGTGTCCCGATTACGGACAATTTGAGCCTCTGGACTGGATCTATCTCGGAACTCTCAACACCGGATGATAACTTAATTGTGGGCAACTTATGATGATTTGGGCTATGAGACATCGGTTGGCGGAACCATGTCATGATAGAAAACTCCATAGTACAGACTTCATTATTCCTTTGATGTAGGGAAAATAAAACCAGCTTTTATGCAAAACAAAACTCAGACACGAGCCACAAAGCCATATTGCATATAGTATAGTTTTATTATCTGTTTTCTCATGTTGTGATCTTGCCGGTACATTCAATGTAATTGACCTACACGGCTGCTACGTATCATGTTGCGATACTTTCTTCCGACGAGTAAGAGTAGTGCAGGTTACGGTCTACACTCAACTTTGTCGATGGCGTTGATGGGACTCCATACCCGACTATTTGTTTCGCTGTGACTTATGAGGTATATATCAGTTTACGTTATTTATACATGTGATTGCACTTTGATATATACATTGATGTCTTGTGTGTGCAAAGATATCTTGATCCGAGGATGGCGAAACACGAGGCTTGACCGTCTCGAGGTCGGTCGCTCTGAATATGGTATCGAGCACATGTTGGTATAGGACGTGACCCTAGAAACCGGAAACCCCTAGGACCGTAAATCTCTAAAACTTTATTTTCAAAAAGACTCTTACTTCTCATCTCTTCTGATTTTATCAAATAGACACTCTCACCTCAAATAGTTAGAATATACCCCTTTTCCCTTTTGATCACATGAAGAATCAACTGAAGCCGCTCCAAGAAGGACAAGATATCGGATAACTCATGGCCTCTTCAGAGTAAAGAGGATTTGACCATGCATTAGAAGAGTTGAAGCTGCAACAATTGAAGACTCCGAAGACTAGAAGAATTTGAAGAATCTGAAGAATCTAAAGAATTATTTGACCTTTAGAAGACCAAACCCCTGTTACACACTTACGTTAGATGCGGCGATTTGTGAGCTATCATTTGTTTGATGTTTTCCCGACAGCCACAAAATAAAACTCATTTCTTCAAGACTATTGTGTGTATTGTGTATATCCCTCCCCACCTCTCTCATATCTCATCCCAAAACTTTTGAACCCCATAGATGATGAATGAAGTTGGACTGATATTCTCTGATCAAGACTCACCGGAGGCAGAGCTATGGATTCGAACATGGAGAATCACTTGGGAACAATTTGGTTTCAAGGAAGAATGAAGTATCTTACGCTCTTGATTACTTTGAAGGAAGTGCTACAACATGGTGGCAGATGCATCAAGCTATACAGGATGGAATGGAGCAAAGACTTGGGAAGAATTCAAGAAGACTCGACAAGATCTCGTCTTATCCGAAGCACTACGATAACCGAAGAAGAAACCTTGTGCCTGCAAGATTTATGGAGAAATAGGACACACCGGGAGGAACACAAGGATGGATGCCCTCATTGTGAGGAGAAACACCCGGTGAGGAATGCCCAACTAGTCGGTGACTTGTTTCTTGTGTGAAGGAACCACCCACTACCCGACCAGTGTCACATTTACCCCATGGTGCAACAAACTATTCAGGAGCAGGAAGAAGGAATGAAAGAAGCCCTCAGAAGTTATGAAAGAACCTGTGATGAAGGAATGTGTTGAAGACCACGATGGAGAATGCCTCAACAGATTTTACTCCAATGCCTGCTATTCATGTGGAGAAGAAGGACATTTTCGCAGATTGCCCCAAGGGAAGAAAAGAGTATCGGGATATTTCCGACAGCAGAAGTGAAGTTTGACCCTCGGAAATAGAAGCTCGATCATTGCAGAGAAATCCAGAAGAGAAAAGAAGGCAACCCCGAACAAGACAATTTTCGCAGAGAAGGACCTGAGTCATATCACTTGTTACAGGTGCAAGGATTTAGGTCATTACGCTAGTAAATGTCCAGAAAAGAAGCCAAGAATCCAAGGAGCCTACATAATCACAAAGAAGCCCCGAGACATGTCGGAAGCCTTTTGTTTTCGCTGCAAGGAAGCAGGACATTATGCTACTAAATGTCCCAACAAGACGAAAGCTGGAGTTGAGTAGTTGGAATTTTGATATGGATAATAAGAGTAGTAGAAAGCAATTTCATTTTCATGAGTTCGATGAGTTGAGTTATGTAATAGATTACTTAGAGATTGTAATAGTTCATGACTCAATAAAGTTGTAATGTCACATGCTGAAAGGCTTTAAGGAGTTGTTATATTTTATCTTGGAAATTAATATTCGGATGAACATGGAAGAAAGTGAGTTGTGATGCATAAGCGGAAATTGGAAATTGAGTTTGAAGTTTTGTTTGGATGATATGAATGTGTGCCCCGGAGATATGCACCTTATTTCGAGCACCATTTTTGTTTTACAAGCTGCAGATGGCGACCCTTTACGAAGTCTTTCCTTAAAGGTCGGAAACAATCATGACCACGACAAGTGATCATGATTACCGAAGATCTGAAGGACATGATGAAGAATATTCACCTTGAAGGAGATGCGGTCTACAAAGGCTACCCTTTCATGCAAAGGGAGTGGAACTTTGGTATGTGGAGGTACACCTCCACCATTTGAAAGGAGTTTGCCCAAAGATGATGGGGCAGTACTTTTCATTTCACGTGTGCCACAAGCAACTTTCTTCGATGCTGTTCGTGAAGCAGCCATGGAAGCCATACGCCGATCGGAGAAATACTTGAAGCAAGACTCCGTTATACTCGGGAATACCTAAGCGAAGTGCATACAGAGATGATGGAGGTGAAGCTCAAGGCCACCACGATGAAACAGAAGATTGAAGACTTCAAGGCGCATGTCGCACAATTCCAGCAGGACTAAAGAATCCTCGAGGAAGATAAATAAATGAAGTTGGAAGTAATGTCTGACCATACCGAACCATGTGGGTGGCGGCATTTGTAATAAACTTTTTGGAATTTGGATTCACGAAAAATGGTTAAGGATGTAATAAAAGATTGATATGAAAAAAATGAGATTTATGGATAAACTGGTGCATTTTTCTTTGGTGTCGTAGTACTCCGTAAATCCACAGGATCAATGAAGAAAGAAATGTGTTATTCATGACGGTCCATAGAAGGAAGCTGGACAAAATAAGTTGGAGTTTTGTATGATCGTCACCGAAGGGTATGAAGGAAGAAGTACTATTGGATTTCTGAGGAGATGTAATGTTGGAATATGGAATGATAATCCTAGGAAGGATGAATTAAACTTGTACAAGAGTTGAAGTGGGCCATAACCCACAGGCCCAGGAGTTAATAAGAAGCAAGCACACTCTTACTGTAGGAACATATTTCGGAAGAAAACTCCGAGTTTAATCCTCCGACATTCTAGGAGGATACGAAAACCCGATGATTGTGAAGAACGATAGATGTCTTGTTCAGCTAGCAGAAACCATGGATTATTACGAACTCAGTTCGTCGACAAGGGAAATTCTGCAATGCTTGTGAGTATGCCCAAGTGTTAGAATACGTAATTCACTATTTACGTATGTGGTAATGATTCAAGTACGGGATGGATTGGCCCCCATACCGGAGACTTCTATCATGAACTATCATATGTTGATGGAAAATCAGAGAGCCTCGAAAACCCTAGTAGAGTGTCGACGCGATAAGCCATAAAACCATAGAATGGTAGGACGATGAAACCCCTTACAGGCAACCGTTGCCAATCGTAGGTTATACGGTGAGGTTCAACCCAGACCCGTTTCTGCAGGAGAAACCATAAATTGTAGACCACCATGAGTATTTCGATAGTTGTCTAGAATGGACACGAACCTATCAACTAAGAAGATCCAGTCTCGGACGAACTTCAACTTTGACGAACCGACCCAAGATTTTGAGGAAAACTCTATGCTTCTGACAGAAGAGCGTTAATGAAGGAGCTATTGTAAGATATGTGGAGAGACATACATTGTCGGCACTCCAGAGGAAGTATCTGAGTTTATCGGAACCGTAACCTTGTTTTAAGTGTGGTAGCACCCCTGACCCTCCGACCAAACATTTGCTAGCAGACCCCCAACCCCTAACCCTTTCTTGCTAGCCTCTTCGAATCTCGAGGACGAGATTCATTTTAAGTGTGGTAGATTTGTAACGTCCCAAATTTCCTATTTGGAATGTTTTACAATTATAGCTAAGCATCTATGCATTCTGTTTGAATTTGAGTGACATTTGAAGTTTCAGAAGTTTTGGAGTTATTGGTATTTGAATTCAAATTTTGGCAGTGGAAATCATTTCAAAAACTATGCCTGATAAATACTTGAGAAAAAGTATGAGAGGAGTAAACATGACACTCCAAAAATATCAGAGGAAAAACATTGCCAAAAAGTTTGAATTCAAATTTGAGTTTTATTTGAATTTTAGAAAAAATGATTTTTTTATAAAGTTTGGATTTTGCCCCTGGAAAAATGTTCAAATGATAGGGAATATTCCCCTGATCATTTTGATATATATGTCCTATATAAAATATTTATATTTTATATATTATCTCTCTCTTTTTATTTTCAAAAAAAATGGAAAAAAAAAAAAAACCCTGGGCGCCGGCCAGGCCAACCGGCCCAGCCAACACCCAGGCGGCCCAACCAGGCGAGCCAGCCAACGACCGAGGGCCACCAGAGCCGGCCCAGCTGCGCCAACCGACCGAGCCCTCGCCCGAATCGGTTTCGCCTCGGCCACTCGCCCGTTCCCCCGTTCCCCCTCTCTCGCTGACACTGGCACCCATCCCGTCACCTTCCCCCTCGCCCCCTCGCCCACGCAAACCAGCGCCGCCGCTCGCCGGAGATCCCGTGAGATCCGGATCCGCCGCGATTCGCTCGCCCGACTTGCCCTCGTCCAAGCCGTGCCCTACCCCTATATACCCCCCTCGACCCATTCCCCTCCCCCCTCACCCGACGCCTCCTCCCCCTCCTTGCGCTTCGCCGGAGACCGAGCACGCCGCCGCCATTAACCTCGTCCCGACCCACTCCGGCCACCCCGAGCTCGCCGGACTCCACCAAACCCACCCCCTCGCCCGTCCGCACCCGCCGGAGACCTCCGCCGACGCCCCCGACCACCGGAGTCGCCGGAGCACTCGCCGCCCGAGCCGCCGTCGCCGTCACCGGCCGGTAAGTCGCCGGAGTTCCCCCTCGCCGTTAGATCCCGATCGAACGGTTAGGATTAGATCCCCCCGAAGGGTAGGTTCATTAAAATAAACTGTCCAGTCCGGTTAGTTCCGGTTTATTTTAGTTAGGGTTTTTTTATTAGACCGGCCCGACTCCGTTTAACCCTAGGGCCCGTTTTAGTTATGTTACGCCCAGGGCGTTAGATAGGCCCATTAGGCCGTTTTTCTTTATTTTTCGTTTTCTGTTTTAACAGAATAGTTTCAGATTTGAAAAATTCATATCTTTTAATCTACTTAATATTTTTAAGTGATTCTTTTTTTGTTGGTTTGCAAATTTCTTATAGTTTCTGTAGAAAATATAATTAGCTATGTTAAAATTATTTAAAATTGCTTTGTTTTAGATTTAGACAGAATAGTAATTCTGCCATAAAATGAGTTAGTAATATTATTTTTTTAATGATTCTTTTTGTCACAACTTTGTTTTGACATTGCCTAACCATAGGAATTTATTTGGGCATTTTAGGATTAATAAAAAAATAGTTTTAACCAGAATCATGTTATTCTTAATTATTTAACTAGCTACTGTTTTCCTATTGTTTTACCTAGCAAATAAATTTATTTTTCCTATGTGATAGATTATTCTAGGTTAGTTTCTGTAACTTTAGAGCATGAACTTTTATTTATATTAAATAAAACTTTTATTTTATTTTTCTTACTAAAATTTGCTTTAGGCCTAACAGGAGTTTTATAATAGATTTTAAAGTGATTCTTTTTGCTCCTAGTTGCTTGATGAATTCTTTTCTGTTAGGTAGCATAAACCCATGCTTAGGTTCTGTTAAGAAAATTTTTGTAATGTAAAACTATTTTTAGTTGTTGCTTGAAGTAGGAAAACATTGAGTTGGATTTCTTTGAGTTTTCCCTTTGGGTTTTGATTCGTTTGTTTGGTGTGTTATGTTAGCATGCTATTATGTTAAGTGATCATATGCTATATGCTTATTATGATTGTTGTTTGCCTCGGTAGAATTTCCGGAGTGCGAAGCTTGCTACCACGAGTCCCTAGTTTTCGAAGATCGTCAGCAAGGCAACTCCACTTTGACCATGTTTTTCATACCTATGTATTTTATTGCATCTAGTGTCATCTTCGCAACAATCCCTCCAGTAGTGATATTGAATCCTTGTAGTTGAGTAGTATGCATGAGGTAGGAACCCATCACCCTGTTACCAAGCCCGGGACGTTATTTATTTTAATGCTACGCTATAGTAGACGGGGTTGGTATGAGTGCTCGGGAGTGGTGTGAGAATGGAGGCTCTCGTCAATGACGACAACTCCATGATGGAATCTGCAAGGACTGCATGTTCAAGGCCTCAAGACTTCAAGACTCGAGACAAGAATTCAATACACACTCTTGGGTGAAGGATGTTTGACGGGCACCTGGAGAAACCAGTGGTTGGCGGGATGCATGGAGAAGCGCCATGACATCTTGCGGAAAGCTTCACCCAGACTCAAAGAGGCGAAAGAATACTTCATGCCGGAAGCTTACCGTGCAACCGCAAGTCATTATGGGCTCTCGCTTGGTTGACCTTAGTGGTGACTCTGGCTGGGACGGTGCTAGCAGATGTAGAACTATGGTAGGATTGGATGAGCACCGGACGGTGGTCGAGGAACTCTTGGAAGACCATGTTTGGTCATCTTGTTCTCAAACACCACGAAGTGCGAGAACGTAAAAGAGGATCGAATCTTGCGGGTAAAGTGTACAAACCTCTGCAGAGGGTTTAAACCTAATCGATTAGCCGTGTCCCGATTACGGACAATTTGAGCCTCTGGACTGGATCTATCTGGAACTCTCAACACCGGATGATAACTTAATTGTGGGCAACTTATGATGATTTGGGCTATGAGACATCGGTTGGCGGAACCATGTCATGATAGAAAACTCCATAGTACAGACTTCATTATTCCTTTGATGTAGGAAAATAAAACCAGCTTTTATGCAAAACAAAACTCAGACCACGAGCCACAAAGCCATATTGCATATAGTATAGTTTTATTATCTGTTTTCTCATGTTGTGATCTTGCCGGTACATTCAATGTCTTGACCTACACGGCTGCAACGTATCATGTTGCGGATACTTTCTTCCGACGAGTAAGATGCAGTGCAGGTTACGGTCTACACTCAACCTGCCGATGGCGTTGATGGGACTCCATACCCGACTATTTGTTTCCGCTGTGACTTATGAGGTATATATCAGTTTTACGTTATTTCTACATGTGATTGCACTTTGATATATACATTGATGTACTGTGTGTGCTAGCATACTGATCCAGGGATGGCACAGAAACACAGAGGCTTGACCGTCTGAGGTCGGGTCGCTACATGTATCCACACATGTATCAAGTTTCCGGTTAATACAATTCTAGCATGAGTAATAAACATTTATCATAATATAAGGAAATATAAAAACAACTTTATTATTGCCTCTAGGGCATATTTCCTTCATTGCAATCTGGTTTTTATTGGCCTACTCTCTTCAAGGATTCCCGTAAGTTTGTTTTATCTTGTGATGAATGTCAAAGAATTGGTAATATTGGTAAGCGTCAGCAAATGCCTATGAATTATTTACTTGTTGTTGAACCATTTGATGTTTGGGGTTTTGATTACATGGGACCTTTTCCTTCCTCTAATGGGTATACTCATATTTTGGTTGCTGTTGATTATGTTACTAAGTGGGTAGAAGCTATTCCAACTAGTAGTGTTGATCATAACACCTCTATTAAAATGCTTAAGGAAGTTATTTTCCCAAGGTTTGGAGTCCCTAGATATTTAATGATTGATGGTGGTTCACACTTTATTCTTGGTGCCTTCCGTAAAATGCTTGCTAAGTATGACGTTAACCACAGAATTGCATCACACTATCATCCTCAGTCTAGTGGTCAAGCTAAACTGAGAAATAAAATTAATTTTACAAAAAATTGTCAATAGGTCTCGAAATAATTGGTCTAAGAAATTAGATGATGCACTTTGGGCCTATAGAACAGCTTATAAAAATCCTATGGGTATGTCTCCTTATAAAATGGTTTATGGAAAAGCTTGTTATTTGCCTCTTGAGTTAGAACATAAAGCCTATTGGGCAATTAAAGAACTCAACTACGATCTCAAACTTGCCGGTGAAAAGAGGTTATTTGATATTAGCTCATTAGATGAATGGAGAACCCAAGCTTATGAAAATGCCAAATTATTTAAAGAAAAAGTTAAGAGATGGCATGATAAAAGAGTCCAAAAGCGTGAGTTCAAAGTGGGTGAATATGTCCTTTTGTACAACTCTCATTTCAGATTCTTTGCAGGAAAACTTCTCTCCAAATGGGAAGGACCTTATGTTATCGAAGAAGTTTATCGTTCTGGAGCTATCAAAATAAATAATGCTGAAGGTACAGACCTGAAGATTGTCAATGGGCAAAGAATTAAACACTATATCTCAGGTACACCTATTAATGTTGAAAACAATATTATTAAAACCATGACACCGGAGGAACACATAAAAGAAACCTTCCGGAACACTCCAGAATAATGAAAAAGAGGAGGTACGTGATACGGTAAGTAAACGGACTCCAAAAAATCCACAAAAATATTTTTGTCAGTTTTGGAAAATAACAAAAATTAGGAAAATAAGAAACAACCAGGAAGGAAACCCTGGTGGGCACAAGACAACAGGGAGCCATGCACGCCCTGCACCCTCCTCGGGTACCTTCCGAACTCCATCTTTCTCCAGTTTTCTTGTTCCCCTAGATAAAAAATCTTTATATACCCACCGAACCTATTGACCACCGTATCACAGAGAAATCTTCTGTTCTTCTTTCTTGCTGTTTTCTGACATATCTAGATAACCATGGCCGCTTTGAGCTCCTCCAAGGACAAGTTCTTCGAGAATGTCATCAACCCGTATTTGCGGGAGGTGATGCAGCACCCTCAAGCCATTGAGATGCATTAGGGGGTCGTCCACATCCACGACATCAAGGGCCCCAAAGGACGGGGACCGTGGATGCCAGGTTTGAATCTATGGAGCAGGAGGTCTTCAAGTGCAAGGGGATGGTCGAACGTGGACTCAATGCCAATCACCTCATGATCGCGGACTACACCCGTGATCTCAAGGTGGATGGGAAATCCATGAAGGACATCGTCTTCACCTTCAACGAGCAAATCAACTTTCTCCAAAGCCAAATCTATGATCTCCAAAACCAAGTCTTTGAATATGAGGCAAGGTTTAAAGGTATGAGTTTGGCTGCCAGTTGCAGGACCCGCGAGACTCACTCCTTCTCTTATGATGGTGAACCTTTGCCATGGAAACCTGAAGATAAGATCGCGACTACTTCACCACCACCTTCTTCATCACCAAAGGAGACTTGAGTATCGGGTATGGGCACTCCCCTTGGCTTGTGCCAAGCTTGGGGGAGGTTCCCCGGTATTGTATCACCACCACTATCTTTTGCCTTTATTTATTTTAGTTTGATCCTTAGTTATCTTTTGCTTTAGTTGAATAAAAAAATTTAGTTCGATCTTTCTTCGAGTGTTTTCTTAGTGATCTATCTATCTTTGTAATCATCTGCGAGATATATAATAAAGATTAGTTTGAGTTTTTTCTTTCTTTACTTTCATGTTCTGTAAAAAGAAAGGGAAATAAATGAAAAAAATCATATGCTAATCTTATGGTAAGTGATGACATCACATAAGGAAGAGTATAAGTAGAAAAATTTATTGGAGATTGACAAACATAGCATTGGTCATTGATGCAATTCATGAAAGAATTAATAAGGGAAGAGAAGATTCACATGCAAATACACTATCTTGGACATCTTTTATGATTGTGAGCTCCCATCAAAATAATATATGCCAAAATTGTTGACATTGAACAAGGAAGACAACGTAATGATTTATGTTTGTTCATATTCACATAGAAGTTATATTGTCATAGATCCTTTAACATGTGGTGCTTGCCCCAATCTTTGCTAGCCAAAAATTCTACACTAAGTAGAGATACTACTTGTGCATCCAAAAACCCTTAAACCCGAATCTTGCTTTGGGAGTCCACCATACCTACCTATCGATTGAGTAAGATCCTTCTCGTAAGTTGTCATTGGTGCAATAAGGCAATAAAAATTGCTTCTAAATGTGTTAGATCATTTAGTGTAAGAGAAAATTGAGCGTCGTACGAACTTGTGATGGCAAAATAATAAAGGCGATAGACTGCATAATAAAGGTTGCTATCACAAGGGGCAATATAACATGACATTCTTTGGCACTAAGAGATTGAGCATACAACCAAAAAGCGCATGGCAACCTTTGCTTCCGTCTGCGAAGGGCCTATCTTTTACTTTTATGTATTTATTTTATGCAAGAGTCAAAGTATTCTTCCCTATTACTTTTTATTTTTTATACGCCCATTTTGCATCATGCTTTTATATCGATATCTATTGCATTATGGGTTGTTATTACTTATGCCTTTTCTCTCTTATTTTACAAGGTTTACATAAAGAGGGAGAATGCCGGCAGCTGGAATTCTGGACTAGAAAAGGAGCAAATATTAGAGACCTATCCTGCACAACTCCAAAGGTCCTAAAACTTCACAGAGAATTATTTTGGAATATACAAAAATATTGGGCGAAGAAAGCACCAGAGGGGGGCCACCAGCCATCCACGAGGGTGGGGCGTGCCCTACCCCCTGGGCGCGCCCCCTGCCTTATGGGCCACCTAGCAGGCCCCCGATGCCCATCTTCTGCTATTGGTGTGTTTTGACCTAGAAAAAAATCATAAGGAAGCTTTCAGGACGAAGTGTCGCCGTCTCGAGGCAGAACTTGGGCAGAACCAATCTAGGGCTCTGATACGTCTCCGTCGTATCTACTTTTCCAAACACTTTGGCCCTTGTTTTGTACTCTAACTTGCATGATTTAAATGGAACTAACCCGGACTAACGCTGTTTTCAGTAGAATTGCCATGGTGTTATCTTTGTGCAGAAATGAAAGTTCTCGGAAAGACCTGAAAATCAAGGGAGAATTATTTTGAAATTAATAAAAAATACTGGCGAAAGAATCAAGGCTAGGGGGCCCACACCCTGTCCACCAGGGTGGGGGCGCGCTCCCTGCCTCGTGGGCCCCATGGTGCTCCACCGACCCCAACTCCAACTCTATATATTCACATTCGGGGAGGAAAAAATCAGAGAGAAGGATTCATCGCATTTTACGATATGGAGCCGCCGCCAAGCCCTAATCTCTCTCGGGAGGGCTGATCTGGAGTCCGTTCGGGGCTCCGGAGAGGGGAATCTGTCGCCCTCGTCATCATCAACCATCCTCCATCACCAATTTCATGATGCTCACCGCCGTGCGTGAGTAATTCCATCGTAGGCTTGCTGGACGGTGATGGGTTGGATGAGATTTATCATGTAATCGAGTTAGTTTTGTTAGGGTTTGATCCCTAGTATCCACTATGTTCTGAGATTGATGTTGTTATGACTTTGCTATGCTTAATGCTTGTCACTAGGGCCCGAGTGCCATGATTTCAGATCTGAACCTATTATGTTTTCATGAATATATGTGAGTTCTTGATCCTATCTTGCAAGTCTATAGTCACCTACTATGTGTTATGATCCGGCAACCCCGAAGTGACAATAATCGGGACCACTCCCGATGATGACCATAGTTTGAGGAGTTCATGTATTCACCATGTGTTAATGCTTTGGTCCGGTACTCTATTAAAAGGAGGCCTTAATATCCCTTAGTTTCCAATAGGACCCTGCTGCCACGGGAGGGTAGGACAAAAGATGTCATGCAAGTTTTTTCCATAAGCACGTATGACTATATTCGGAATACATGCCTGCATTACATTGATGAACTGGAGCTAGTTCTATGTCACCCTATGTTATAACTGTTGCATGAATAATCGCGTCCGACATAATTATCCATCACCGATCCAATGCCCACGGGCTTTTCACATATTGATCTTTGCTTAGTTACTTCACCGTTGCTACTGTTATAATCACTACAATACTGCTACTATTATCTTTGCCACTGTTACCGTTACTATCATACTACTTTGCTACTAAGTACTTTGCTACAGATACTAAGTTATCCAGGTGTGGTTGAATTGACAACTCAACTGCTAATACTTCAGAATATTCTTTGGCTCCCCTTGTGTCGAATCAATAAATTTGGGTTGAATACTCTACCCTCGAAAACTGTTGCGATCCCCTATACTTGTGGGTTATCAAGACTATTTTCTGGCGCCGTTGCCGGGGAGCACAGCTCTATTCTTTGAGTCACTTGGGATTTATATCGGCTGGTCACTATGAGGAACTTGAAAGACAAGAAAACCAAAATTTATCCCTCAACTACGAGGGGAGGTAAGGAACTGCCATCTAGCTCTGCACTTGATTCTCCTTCTGTTTTGAGTAAGCTTGCGACACCTAAACCTGCTTCTGCTATTAATTCTGATATGTCACATGTTATTGATGATGCCACTTCTTCTATGCATGATACTTATGATGAAACTACTTCTATGCTTGATAATACTGTGCCACTAGGTGAATATCTTGATGAACAACTTGCTAGGGCTAGAGACAATGTTGAAACTGATAATATTGATGAAAGTGATGACGAAGATCCTCCCCCTAGATATGAGTTGCCTGTTGTGCCTGAGGTTTATGTTATGGATGAAGAAACTGCTAGAGATTTTCTTGCTTGCAATGATAGAAGTGATCTTATGAAATTATTAGTTTAGCTCAAAGAAAAATCTCTAAATGCTAGAATGAAATATGATCCTGCTTATGCTACTTCACCTATCTTTGTTACTGATAAGGATTATGATTTCTCTATCGATCCTGAGATAATTACTCTGGTTGAATCTGATCCTTTCTATGGCTATGAATCTGAAACTGTTGTGGCACATCTTACTAAATTAAATGATATAGCTACCCTATTCACTAATGATGAGAAAACTCGCTACTATTATATCCTTAAATTATTTCCGTTCTCATTAAAGGGTGATTCTAAGACATGGTTTAATTCTCTTGATCCTGGTTGTGTGGGTAGTCCCCAGGATATGATTTATTACTAATCTGCTAAATATTTCCCTGCTCATAAGAAACAAGCTGCTTTAAGGGATATATATAATTTTGTGCAAATTGAAGAAGAGAGTCTCCCACAATCTTAGGGGAGGCTTCTCCAATTACTTAATGCTTTTCCTGATCATCCTCTCAAGAAAAATAAAATACTTGATATCTTTTATAATGGACTAACCGATGCTTCCAGAGACCACCTGGATAGTTGTGCTGGTTGTGTTTTCAGGGAAAGAACAACTGATGAAGCTGAAATCCCTTTGAATAATATGTTGACAAATGAAAACAATTGGACACTCCCGGAACCAACTCCTAAGCCAACTCCGAAGAAAAGGGGTGTTCTATTTCTCAGTCCTGAAGATATGCAAGAGGCAAAGAAATCTATGAAAGAAAAAGGTATAAAAGCTGAAGATGTTAAGAATTTACCTCCTGTTGAAGAAATACACGGTCTTAATTTGCCGCCTGTTGAAGAAATACATGGTCTTGATATCCCGACACAGGTAGTAAAGGTAAATTCTCTTTATAGATTTGATGAAGGTGATATTCCTCGTTATAAGTGTGCTAGCCAATGCTTGGATGAGTTTGATAATTTTATTGTTAAACAAGAAAACTTCAATGCTTATGTTGGTAGACAATTGCAACGCAATGCTTATATAATTGAACACTTGTGTGATTTTATGTCTAGAGTTAAAGGTGAACTTAAACTTATTAGTAAACATGCTTCTATGGTTACCACTCAAGTCGAGCAACTACTTAAAGCTTAGAATGACTTGCTCAATGAATTAAATAGTAAGATGAATGATAATGTTGTTAGAGTTATGACTAGAGGGGGTAAAATGACTCAGGAACCTTTTTATCTTGAGGGTCACCCTAAGAGACTTGAGCAAGATTCTCAGAGAACTAATGTTGACGCACCCAGTCCTTCTAAGAGGAAGACAAAGAAAAATGATAGGACTTTGCATGCTTCTAGTGAACCTGTTGCTGACATACCTGAGAATCCCTAATGATATTTCTATTTTTGATGCTGAAACACAATCTGGTAATGAACATGAACCTAGTGATAATGTTAATGATGATGTTCATGTTGATGCTCAACCTAGCAATGATAATGATGCAGAGATTGAACCTGCTGTTGATCTTGATAACCCACAATCAAAGAATCAACGTTATGATAAGAGAGACTTTGTTGCTAGGAAGAACGGTAAAGAAAGGGAACCATGGGTTCAGAAACCCATGCCTTTTCCTCCTAAACCATCCAAGAAAAAGGATGATGAGGATTTTGAGCGCTTTGCTGAAATGATTAGACCTATCTTTTTGCATATGTGTTTGGCTGATATGCTTAAAATGAATCCTTATGCTAAGTATATGAAAGATATTGTTACTAATAAAAGAAAGATACCGAAAGTTGAAATTTCCACCTTGCTTGCTAATTATACTTTTAAGGGTGGAATACCTAAGAAACTAGGAGATCCAGGAGTACCAACTATACCATGCTCCATTAAAGGAAACTATGTTAAAACTGCTTTATGTGATCTTGGAGCTGGTGTTAGTGTTATGCCTCTCTCTTTATATCATAGACTTGACTTGAATAAGCTGACACCTACTGAGATATCTTTGCAAATGGCTAATAAATCAACTGTTATACATGTCGGTATAGCAGAGGATGTGCCTGTTGTGGTTGCAAACGTTACAATCTTAACGGACTTTGTTATTCTTGATATTCCCGAGGATGATAGTATGTCTATTATTCTTGGTAGACCCTTTTTGAATACTGTAGGGGCTGTTATTGATTGCAACAAAGGCAATGTCACTTTTCATGTTAATGGTAATGAGCATACGGTACACTTTCCGAGGAAACAACCTCAAGTTCATAGTATAAACTCTATTGGAAAAATTCCAACGATTATTTTTGGAGGTTTTGAATTTCCTCTTCCTACTGTCAAGAAGAAATATGATATTCTTATTATTGGGGACGTGCATATCCCCGTTGAGGTAACCTAGTGCTATTTGAAAATTCTCCGGTTTCATGCGATTCGGAATGAGTTTATTAACAAGACTTGATCAACCTTGTTAGTGGATTCCTTTTGATGAGCATGAGATGGATGAAGTTAGAAAGCACAACTCTCTGTACCCTCCTTTTACTTTTCGTTATTTAGTTGAAATAAAGCAAAAATAGTATTTCCTGTCTGTTTTCTGATTTATCTGTGCAATAAAAAAATGCCCCGAAAATAAAAGTTCTCCAAATGCCCTGAAATTGATATATTATTTTTCTGGAATATTTAAGAATATCTGGCACTGAGAACACATCAGGGGAGCTGGCACCTGGCCACGAGGGTCCAGGGCGCGCCCACCCCCTGGGCGCGCCCCCTGCCTCGTGGGCCCCTGGTGGCCCTCCTCCACTTATTCTAGCACCCACACACTCCTTCTTCCTCCCGAAAAAATCACCAGCCAACTCAAGCACGAGTTCTAGCTCATCTTGCTGCCATTTTCGATCTCCTTGCTCAAAGCTCCAATCACAAAACTGCTTTGGGGGATTGTTCTTTGGTATGTGACTCCTCCAATGATCCAATTAGTTTTTGTTCTAGTGCTTTATTTATTGCAAATTTTTGCTGCTTAGGTGACCCTATTCTTGATCTTGCATGTCAAATTTGTTTGGTCCCAAGTAGTTCTAATGCATGATATAGTCTCTAGGCACTTGTGGGAGTAGTTGCTATCAATTTTGTTGAGCTTGGTTCACGCTTATTTGAAGTTACTAAAAATTTCAGAAATTTTTCAGAGGAAGAAATATGTTTAGGAAGATGTACCAAGGTGGTTCTTCAAGGAAGCAAGGACCCAGACCTGCAATACGTGAGCCGGACCATGAACCACCAAGAGAAGCTCAAGTGCGGCCTTGTGAATGGCCGTCAGAAAACTTCATGGTCCGAGCAGGAATTAAGGAGGAATTTGAGGCATATGTGAGTAACGCTGATTTGGAGGGCTTCGTGTCAGATAAGTGCCTCCAACACTATTACCTTGATTCCTTTGTCAGAAGATTTAGATTTTCATCATCACGCAACTCTCACACGGTCCTGTTTGATCTTTATGATAAATCGTATACCCTGGACCTAGAGTATTTTAGTACTTCTTGTAAACTCCCGTAATGGGGTAGTCCTAGTGAACCTCGTAAATATGAGTTTAGAGATTTTCTTGCTAGTATCACAGTGGGGGAATCTATAGAAATAACACAAGCTACCATAGGGAGCATTCATTTTCCTGCTATACATTATTTTGCTCTCTTTATAGGCCGATGCATAAACGGTAAGGATGAGGCATGCCAGATGTGTGTTCCTGATCTCAGTGTTCTCAGGAGTGTTGTATTAGGAGATAAACATTATAACTTGGGAGCCATTGTTGCACGTAGGTTGCATAATAACAGTATTAATGGAGATTTGTTTTGTGGAATTTATGCAACCCGTTTAGCTAATTATCTTGAGGTACCCATTCGTGAATATGATATGGAATTGCCTCCTGCTTATCTAGATTTTAATGCCATGGTTCGCCATCAGTTTGTTGAGAAGAATGAACCTCCTCTCCAGTACCGACTAATCTTTGATAGGCGTCACGCTGTCAATATTGTTCTCCCTGCTCCTACTCTCTTTGAATTTTAGGCAAAGGGGAGATATGTCATAACCAGGGAGGAGGCAAATGAGTACGAGAGGAGGACGAGGGCAGCTCACCTACAAGCTGCAGTCCATGATGCAATAGCCGCTGCATCTCAGTACGACCCCAGTTACAACTTCGGATATCCGCCAGGCCAGCCGTGGCCATAGACCAACTTAGGCCAAAAGCCTAAGCTTGGGGGAGTACGTATTTCTCACCGACATTACATTTATGTTCACACACTCATGCTAGTTGTCGGTGCTCAAACTTTTTCATTGTACTATCCATGCTAGTTTATTTTCCTTTTTATACTTTCTTCTTGTGTGTTTGAAAAACCTTAAGAAAAAACCAAAAAATTAGTTGTAGCTTTTAGCTAGTTTACTTTTCATGCTATAGTAGTAGTAGTAATTAAAAGAAAACCCAAAACGATTTCTTGTTCTTCTTTTGCTTGTTGGGAGATTTCCCGTGTAAATAGTTTTATTTCTTTTCTTTTCCTTGGGGGTCGAGAGGGGGAGACCATGATTAAAATGTTGAAGTGGCTCTTATATGAAGTATTGTTGATTTAACTAAGAGCCCATATTGCCTTGTCTTCTCCTGTTTATTGAATGCCTGCAGATTCCAGCTTAGTCCAAAGCACGTGCACTATTATTATTATCATCGTTCGGTCGTGCAAGTGAAAGGAAATTATGACGATATATGGTGGACTGGTTGAGATGAGATAAGCTGGTATGAATTCGACCTCTCTTGTTTTTGTAAAATGATTAGTTCATCGTTCCTGATTCAGCCTATTATGAATAAACATGTTTGCAATGACAATTAGAGATTATAGTTGCTTATGCCATGCTTAATTAGCTAGGAGTTTATAATGGTTTACCTTGCGTGCCAACATGCTATTAAAATGGTTGTGATGTGGTATGATAGGGTGGTATCCTCCTTTGAATGATTCGAGTGGCTTAACTTGGCACATGTTCACGCATGTAGTTGAAACAAAATCAACATAGCCTCTACGATATTTATGTTCATGGTGGATTATATCCTACTCATGCTTGCACTCAATGTTTATTAACTTTAATGCATGTTCATGACTGTTGGCGCTCTCTAGTTGGTCGCTTCCCAGTCTTTTTCTAGCCTTCACTTGTACTAAGCAGGAATACTGCTTGTGCATCCACTTCCATAAACCCCAAAGTTATTCCATATGAGTCCACCATACCTTCCTATATGCGGTATCTACCTGCCGTTCCAAGTAAATTTGTATGTGCCAAACTCTAAACCTTCAAATGAAATTCTGTTTTGTATGCTCGAATAGCTCATGTATCAACTAGGGCTGTCTGTATCTTCCTTGTTAGGCGGGTTATTCTCAAGAGGAGTGGACTCCGCTCCTCACTCATGAGAAAATGGCTGGTCCCCGGGATGCCCAGTCCCATGCTTTAAGCAAATCAAATCGAAATAATTGCAAACAAAACTCCCCCGGGACTCTTGTTAGTTTGAGGCACTCGTTGTTTCGAGCAAGCCATGGATTGATGCTTGTTGGTGGAGGGGGAGTATAAACTTTACCATTCTGTTTGGGAACCGCCTATAATGTGTGTAGCATGGAAGATATCGAGATCTCTTGGTTGTTATGTTGACAATGAAAGTATGCCGGTCAAAATATTATTTACCTTTTCTTTAAAATCGAGCTCTGGCACCTCTACAAATCCATGCTTCCCTCTATGAAGGGCTTATCTATTTACTTTTATGTTGAGTCATCAACCCCTTATTAAAAAGCACCAGTTGGAGAGCACCGCTGTCGTTTGCATCCATTACTATTAATTTATATTGAGTATGACTATGACTGGATCTCTTTTACCATGAATTACAATGTTTAGTCAATCCTTTATCTTCAGAGGTGCTCTACATTTATGTTTTGCGGTCTCAGAAAGGGCTAGCGAGATACCATCTTGTTATATCATATTATGATTGTTTTGAGAAAGTGTTGTCATCCGAGATTTATTATTATTGCTCGCTAGTTGATTATGCCATTGATATGAGTAAACATGAGACCTAAGTGTTACTGTGAATATGATTAGTCATAATCTTTGCTGAAAACTTGAATGCTGGCTTTACGTATTTACAACAACAAGAGCAAATAGAGTTTGTAAAAGTTTTTCTTTATCATTTTCAGTTTGACAACTGAATTTCTTGAGGACAAGCAAAGGTTTAAGCTTAGGGGAGTTGATATGTAACACCCGGATGATTAAGCAACAGTAATCACCTCGGTTACTGTGACTAAACTCACGTTGATTCGAACCCGGTCTAAAACAAATCCAAATCAAAAGCAAACGATAAAAGTTTTCAAAAACTAAAACTAAAATGTTCGGGGGTTGTCAAAATTAACAAACCTAATTATGGTGGGGTGCATACATTTTTGTAAAGTGTTTTGGTATTTTAAATAAACTAAAACAGAAAAGAAGAAAATAAGAAAAATAAAAAAATAAAACAAAAGAGAAGTGGGGAGAAACCCCATGGCCCAACTGGCCAGCCCTCCCCACTGGCCCAGCCGACTCCCGACCCCCACTGGCCCCCCTCCCCTGGCCCGGCCCAGCCGGCCGGCCACCTTATCCCCCCCGGGTCGGCTAACCCTAGCCGCCCGCCACTCACTCACTCGCCCCTCCCGATCCCCTTTCTCCTCCCCGCCTGATCTAGATCGGGCCGATCCGTCCCCCCTCATCATGGCGACGACCCCGCCCGACTGCGTCGCCCTCTCCCCTGCGCCCCTCGCCACACCAAAACCCCCCAGCCTCGGCGACGCGCCCGGCGGCGCTTGCGATGCCGATCTTGGCGTGGCGTGTCGTGTCCGTGATCCCTCCGCCTACCTCCGCGCCGCCCGACGACCCGGGCCCGTCTAGCCCGCCACGCCAGAGCCCCACTGGGACCGCCTCGCCGGCTCCTCGTCGGGCCACGGCCTCGGCCGCCCTCCACCACGCCTTGGCGTGGGATCGGGGTGGCGCCACGCCTGCCCCCCTGGATTTTGCCCGAACGGCCACGCCAAGACGCCTGCTGCCTCAGGGCCTATGACATGGGGCCCCACCTCCGGACGTTTTAAAAATAAAAAGAAAAGGATAATGGAATTTAAATAAATAATAAATAAAATGAATAAAACTAATTAATTAATTAATTAAGTAATTAATTAATTTAATTAATCTGATTAATTAAACCTAATGACTAATTACCTAATTAACTCATCATTAATTAAACTTAATTAAGTTAATTAGTTAACAGTATGACTTAACGGGTCCCACATGTCGGGTTGACTTAGTCAACCCCGTTGATCGCCGACGTCCAAGATGACATCATGCCGACGTCATAAATACATTTTGAATTAATTAATTAATTAATTTATTAAATTCTAGAAATTATTAAAATCTTTTAAAAAATCATATCTTTTAATCCGTAACTCGGATTAAAATATTTTCAACATGAAAGTTGCTCAGAACAACGAGACGAATCCGGATCACGATCCGTTCGTCCGCCACACACCCCTAACCTATCGAACCTGCAACTTTTCCCCTCCGGCTCCTCTGCCCGAAAACCCAAAACACCGGGAATACTTTCCCGGATGTTTTCCCCCTTAACCAGTACCCCCTCATACCACGTTAGAGCACGCCTAGCATCGCTTCTTGACATGTCATGCATCGCTATGCATCTGTTTACTTGGTGTTCATTGTTTCTTCCCCTCTTCTCTCCGTAGACTATGAGACCGACGCTGCTTGCTGGCCGATTCGACTACGGTGTTGACGACCCTCTCTCTTGCCGAGCAACCAGGCAAGCCCCCCGATCACCGGATATGGCCTACTCTTCTCTATACCGCTTGCATTAGAGTAGTATAGCATGTTATTGTTTTCAGATACTCCTATATCGCTGCATAGCCTATCCTTGTAACTTCATTGTTACCTTACCGCAATCCTATATGCTTAGTATAGGATGCTAGTACTTTCATCTGTGGCCCTACATTCTTGTCCAAATCGCCGTGCTATACTATCGGGCCGTGATCACTCGGGAGTTGATCACGGTATATACTATATACATTATACATGATACATGTGGAGACTAAAGTCGGGTCGGTGATGGAGCACCCATGAGTGGATCTTGAGGCGGAGCGGCAGGCAGGTTGTGACCGCCTAGGAGAGAGGTGGGCCTGGCCTGTTCGGGCGCTCGCGGATACTTAACACGCTTAACGAGGTCTTGGTATTTGATCTGAGTTGGCTACGAGCTTATACGCACTAACCATCTACGGGAGTAGTTATGGGTATCCCGCGTCGTGGTATCACCAAGCACTTCAGACGTCGGACGGAGGCGCGCCGGATTGGACTGGAACGCTGTTAGGCTAGGTCTGCTTCGGCCGCCCCGCATAACGTCTTGTGTGTGCTCGTAGGCGATGGGCCTGCACCTGTGGCGCTTAGGTTTAGACCGGCGTGTTGGCCTCTCTGTTGTGCCTAGGTGGGGCTGCGACGTGTTGATCTTCCGCGGCGGGCATGACCCGGAAAGTGTGTCCGCCAAATGGGATCAAGCGTCTTTGGGTAAGATGGTGCACCCTGCAGGAAGTTAATCTATTCGGATAGCCGTGATCTTCGGTAACAGGACGACTTGGAGTTGTACCTTGAGCTTATGACAACTAGAACCGGATACTTGATAAAACACACCCTTCCAAGTGCCACATACAACCGGTGTTCGCTCTCTCTCAGGGATATGAGGAGGGGATCGCCGGGTAGGATTATTGCTATGTGATGTTACTTGGAGGACTTCAGTTTGCCCTCTTCTACTGTTGCTAGACAGAGTCCGTGGCGTAGTCTTCGTTAAGACTAGCTATCCCCTCTTATTACGGCATTCTGCGATTCGGTCCACCGATATGGCCTTTACACATATATCCATGCATATGTAGTGTAGCTCCTTGCTTGCAGTACTTTGGATGAGTACTCACGGTTGCCTTGTTCCCCTTTTCCCCTATCTCTACTCGATTGCTGCAACAGACGATGGAGCCCAGAGCAGACGCCACCGTCGATGATTTACTACCACACCGGAGGTGCCTACTACTACGTGCAGCCCACCGGCGGCGACCGGGAGTAACTTAGGAGGATCCAGGCGGGAGGCCTGCTCCTCTTCGATCAGATCCCGGTTTGTGCTAGCCTTCTTAAGGCAAACTTGATTAACTTATGTTTGTACTCAGATATTGTTGCTTCCGCTGACTCGTCTATGATCGAGCACTTGTATTCGAGCCCTCGAGGCCCCTGGCTTGTATTATGATGCTTGTATGACTTATTTTATTTGTAGAGTTGTGTTGTGATATCTTCCGTGAGTCTCGATCTTGATCGTACACATTTGCATGCATGATTAGTGTACGATTGAATCGGGGCGCCACAAGTTGGTATCGAGCCATTGCTGTAGGAATCCCCTTCCACACTCCTTGGTCAAGTCGAGTCTAGACATTGCAAAACTTTTACTAACTTGGCTGTGTGCCTTACGGGCCCACGCCGCCATCGGGTGGTATTAGGATCTTTTACTCCTCGACCTTTACTCGGGACTCGAACTCTCTTCTACTCGGGTTAAACGATTTTACTAACTAACACTAGGATCCCGAGACCACATTCACCCCAAAGTTGGATAAAGCCATAGTTGCTTCTTGGAATTGTATTTTGATCAATTTCCACTTGTCATTTGACTCCTTTGAAACGTCTTTGTTTTCGGGATGGAACCCACGAGGCAGGTAAATGCGCCACACGACGGCCATTGGTGCCTCGGGATCACCGTGGTGCTAGCAGAGATGATGACCTATCTGGGTTATCGGCGACACCCGAGTACACCGTCTATGAGGAGTACCGGGACTATAACCAGGAGCGATCGCGCCATCGCCCACCTCTACTCTCGGGAGTATGAGTCCACTCTTGTCGCACACCGCACATGGTGTTGGAGTGACTATTGATATGGCAGTCCACGATGCTGCTTATGCTGCTCGACACGCCTTCGTCTTTGAGTATCGAGAGTTGGACACCTCCCCTTCGAGGCACATTGCTATCGCGTCGATGTTGGTGAGGAGGGTTACTACACCGCTGCCTACTCCATTGTCACCGAGAGAGCCTTCTACCATCGAACTTTGTTACGCATGTCGATGGGCTGGATCGAGCTAACCGAGCTCTTCGCCACGAGTTGTACATCACCCGTCGGCACCTCTACCGTGCTCGACGCTGATGCACCCTTTGTCCGATCCGGAGAGCTGCCGCGTTCTGCGATCTACCCAGCCAGACCGTGATGCCCCGTGGTGTCGGTTGGCGGACGTGGAGGCTACTCTCCGCGCACTTGGCCCTCTTTCGCCACCGACATCGGATTCAGCACCGAGTATCCGCGGCCCCTGTGTCACCGGCGTGGAGGACTATCCGCTGCCAAGACTACCAGCTTTCAGCTACAACTACCTCCGCATACCGCGTGGGACTGATGTAGACTTGCTTGTTAGTGTTTGATGTATTCGCCGCGAGCCTGCGTGCCGCCTATGATGTAGTAGTCTATGTACTGGACTCTATGTATCGAACTCTATGCATGATTCCTTTTGTAAGATATGCCAACTACTATGTAGTTCCCATCATGATGCTTTCATTATGCATGTTTCATCATGAATGATTCTGTCTCTTGCTTAATTTCTCAAATGCTGAACTACCTGTTATATAATAGCAGGATGGTTAGGCCAGCTGGTCGTGGTCGTGGTGGCAACTTCCCACCACCGCCGAGTACATGGCTGGTATGATCCAACAGCTTGAGATGAATCGCCATTCATGGAAAACATGATGGCTCGTTTCCTCGCCCCAATATGAACCAGCACCCAAACGGAACAACTCTGCAGGATTTCATACGCTGAACCCCAGCAGGTACCGCAGCTCAACCCACCACATTTGGATGTTGATGATCGCTCCGTGACATCACCTATGAGATGGAGTCTGCTGATGTAGCCCCGCCAGCTATGTCACCTTTGCATCCTTCTTCTGAAGGGACCCGCAGCTCAATGGTGGGACAGCCCGCACGCGTACTCTGCCGGTTGGAACACTCATCACTGGCCGACTTCCAAGCTGCCTTCCGTGCCCGTTTCATCCCTCAAGGGGGCATGGATAGGAAGAAGCGTGAGTTCCGCAACCTCACCCAAGGCAACAAGACTGTTGAAGCTTATCAGCGAGAGTTCTTGGACTTGTCTCGCTATGCTGAAGAGGATATTGCAACTGATGCACGCAGACAGAGAAGTTCCGTGACGGCCTTCAAGTCGACATCAAACTCGCACTTCGGTGCACGACTTTGTTGATTTCGCCACCTTGGTGAACAAGGCTATCAATGTCGAAACTGGTCTGCAGGAATACCAGAGCTCTAACAGCGAACCGTGACACGGGCTCATCTTGGGCCCGTCCTCGCATGAGCGCAAGATATGGATTCCCAACGGTATGTACCAGCCGAATGCACTGCTCCAAGGCGAGCTATGCTGCACCTCGTGCGCCTACAACTAAGCAGCCAAAGCTTCCAGCCCCACCACCCCAAGCTCCTGCTCCCACCCCCAATAATGGTTTGTGCTTCAAAGGACAACCAGGCCACCGTGCTAGAGAATGCAACGTAACCAGAATCAGTGGCCCTTCCAAAGAACTGGCGGTGGAAACACCCAGCCCCGCAACAACACCGCCAAGCCTTATGGTCGAAGTTCAGGCCAACCATGTTGATCCGAACGAAGCTCAAGACCAACTCTGCTCTTGTGATGGGTACACTTCTCGTAAATTCAGTACCGCATGTGTTTTATTTGATCTGGGGCATCGCATTCATTCATGTCTCAAGATTTTGCATTCATGCATGGCATTAAAAGTGAAGACATGAATGCTTCACTATTAGTACACACCCTGCGGGCCAATGTCGAACCTCCATGATTTGCAACGACGTCCCGTTGAAATCGAAGGACTGGAATTCCTTGTCTCTCCCATCGTGCTGAAGTCTTGTAGCATTGACCTCATTCTGGGAATGAATTGGTTAAATGCGCATACTGCTTCCATAGTTTGCGCCATGAAGACCGTCCATCTG
The DNA here is from genome assembly GCA_021605205.1 of Aegilops longissima. NCBI lineage: Eukaryota > Viridiplantae > Streptophyta > Magnoliopsida > Poales > Poaceae > Aegilops > Aegilops longissima. The sequence continues at coordinate 358,100,673 of CM038682.1, forward strand.
CTACACCCTTCAGATGAAATAGTCACTTACCAAGCTCATCTGGTGCAAAATGCCGAGGCAAGGCTCTATGCATTGAATGCATTGAACGCCGCACCACTCGAGGGCATTGAAAACATTCGTGTCGTTTGCGACTTCCGGACGTTTTCTGAAGAACTTCGTGGATTCCCCTGCTAGAGCTGTCGAATTCGCCATCGACTTGAAACAGTGCACCACTCCTATAGCCTAGCGACCCTACAAGATGCCGCCGCATGAACTCCTTGAGCTAAAGGAGGAAATCGACAAATCTCTTCAAAGTGGCTTCATTCGCCCAAGTTGCTCACCTTGGGGAGCACCTTCTCTCTTTGTCAAGAAGAAGGATGGGACAAACCGATTGGTCCAAGACTACCGTCCTATAAATCAAGCTACCATTCAGAATAAGTATCCTCTTCCCCGGATTTATGATCAACTGGCTGGTTAAATCGGTGTTCTCGAAACTCGACTTGAGGTTGGGTTACCACCAGATCCGTGTTCGCGAGGAGGATATCCCCAAGACCGCATTCGTGACTCGTTATGGTTCATACGAGTACACCGTCATGTCTTCGGCTTGACCAATGCTCCAGCCACCTTCTCTCGCTTCGATGAACTATATATTCATGGATTACCTCGACAAGTTCGTCGTGGTTTATCCGGATGATATCCTGATCTTTTCCAAGAATGAAGAAGAGCATCTGAACATCTTCGTCTTGTTTGGAAAAGCTACGAGAGCATCAACTCTATGCCACGTTCTCCAAGTGTGAATTCGGCTTCCCAAGTAACCTATCTTGGGCATGTCATTTCTAAGGATGGTATTGCCGCCAACCCCGAAAGAGTTCAAGCTAATCTCGATTGACTCCTCCAAGAACGCATAAGTCGAAGTTTTTCGGTCTCGCCAGCTATTGCCGTCGATTCGCCGAGAACTTCTCCAAGATTGCCGAGCCTCGACTAACTTTGTTGCATAAGGCGTCAAATTCCAATGGATGATAAGTGTCGGGAAAGTTTCCGGGCACTCAAAGACAAGTTGACTTCTGCCCGATGCTAGCTCCTCCCGATACTAAGAAGGACTTCGTCATTTATCGCGACGCTTCTCGTCAAGGTTTAGGCGGTGTCCTAATGCAAGAGCGCAAAGTGGTTGCTTATGCCTCTCGACGATTATGCCCTCACGAAGAGAACTACCCAGTTCACGACCTCGAACTTGCTGCCGTCATTCATGCACTAAAGCAGTGGCGACATTACCTTCTCGGTAATCATTGCGAGATCTTCACCGACCACCAAAGTCGAAGATCTGTTTACTCACCAGACCTGAACCTCCGTCGGCAGAGATGGATGGAGACTGCAGACTTTGATTTGGGTATTTCCTATACGCCGAGCAAGGCCAATGTAATGGCTGATGCCTTGAGCCGCAAGTCTATCTGCAACCACCTTGAGTTCACAAAGTTCAGCTCCCACTTGTTGAAGAATTGAAAGCTGAACCTCCATATTGTTCCTCCGGTGCACTCGCTCCCCTCCTCCGGAGTTCCGCCAGATGAATCTTCGTGTTGTTCCCCGTGGTTCCCTCTATACCCCGGCTGTTGAACCCGATCTCGTGGGCACCATAAAGACAATGCAGGATTTGACTCAAGTCTACAAGATTAAGCAAGACATCAAAAAGGAAATCCTCATCCTTCACTATTGCCGATGATGGCGCCTTGTACTTCAAAGGCCGCCTAGTGGTGCCGTGTAAGAAGGAAAACCTGAATATGACTCGAGAAGGTTATGCAAGAAGCTCATGATCGCCTCTATGTATCCACCCCGGCAGTACAAAGATGTATCAAGACATTCGCCGAGATTACGGTGGTCTAATATGAAGCAAGACATTGCTCGCTATGTTGTTGAGTGTGACGCTTGCCGTCAGATCAAAGCAGAACATCAAAGGCCCGCTGAACTCGCAACCTATCTCTATTCCTGAATGGAAATGGGACCATGTTGAAATGGACTTCGCCACTTTGGATTTCCCAAATCGCAGAAAGGTAATGATGCAATTCTTGTCGCCATTGACCGCTTTCTAAAGTTGCTCATTTTCCGCGGTCAAAGAAACGATCACCGCTAGTCAGCTTGCAACACTCTATATGTCCGAATTGTTTCACTTCACGGCATTCCTTTGGTTATCGATTCGGACCGTGGCAGCTTATTCACTTCAAGATTACGGGCAAGTTTTCAAGAAGCTATGGGGACTCATTTATCTTTCGATTCTGCTGCTTCATCCATGATCTCAAGGGAAAGTTGAACGTGTCAACCAAATTCTCAAGACATGCTTCGAGCTTGTGTCGCTTCCTTCGCAAGAAATGGGAGGAATCTCTCCCGTATCTTTGAGTTCTCTTATAATAATAGCTATCAAGCTAGTCTCAAGATGGCCCCTTCGAAGTGTTATATGGACGAAAGTGCCGAACCCTCTCGAACTGGTCGAAATCGGGAACGCCCACTCTTCGTCCGGATATTATCCAACATGCCAAGAACAAGTCCGCATTATTCGCGAGAATCTCAAGACCGCTCGACCACGCTAAAAGAGTAATTATGAACGTCATCACAAAGACATGGTCTATCAACTTTCGCGAAAAGGCCTATCTTCGTGTTACACCAATGAAGGGTGCTCACCGCCGGATCAAGGGCAAGCTAGCTCCTCGCTATATTGGCCCATTCACTATTCTCGGAAAGGCGGAAAAGTGGCATATCAAGCTGGAGCTTCCGTCGAACCTTTCACAGTTCACAATGTGTTCCACGTGTCACAACTCCGACGCTGCTTCAAGGACCCAATCCGAGCAATGGACCATGAAGTGCTCGAATTGCAACAGACCTCTCCTATAAAGAGCATCCGTCCGCATTCTCGACCAAGCTGAGCGCCGCACACGCACGTAAGGCGATCAAGTTCCTCAAAGTCCAAAGGGTCGAATCACTCAAGACGGCCACCCGGGAACGCGAGGATCGCCTTGAGATGAATACCCCGCACTCTTTCCTTCTACCTCCTAAATCTCGGACGAGATTTCTTGTAGTGGAGGAGATTTGTAACACCGGATGATTAAGCAACAAGAATCACCTCGATTCATCGTGATTAAACTCACGCTGATTCAACCCGGTCTAAAACAAATCCAAATCAAAAGCAAACGATAAAAGTTTTCAAAAACTAAAACTAAAATGTTCGGGGGTTGTCAAAATTAACAAACCTAATTATGGTGGGGTGCATACATTTTTGTAAAGTGTTTTGGTATTTTAAATAAACTAAAATAGAAAAGAAGAAAATAAGAAAAAGAAAAAAATAAAACAAAAGAGAAGTGGGGAGGAACCCCATCGCCCAACTGGCCAGCCCCTCCCCACTGGCCCACCGACTCCCGACCCCCACCTGGCCCAGCCCCTCCCCGGCCCGGCCCGGGCCACCTTATCCCCCCCTCCCCCGGGTCGGCTAACCCTAGCCGCCCAGCGCCACTCACTCGCCCCTCCCCGATCCCTTTCTCCTCCCCGCCTGATCTAGATCGGGCCGATCCCCTCGTCTCCCTCATCGCCATGGCGACCACGCCACGACCTGCCGCCCCATCTCCTCGCGCTTTGCCGCCACAAAACCCCTGGCCTCCTGACGACGCTTGCGCCCGACGCTTGCTGATGCCGGCGGCCATGGCCGTGTCCGTGATCCTCCGCCTACCTCCGCCCGACGACCGGGCCCCGCCTAGCCCGCCACCGCCAGAGCCCCCACTGGGACCGCCTCGCCGGCCTCGTCGGGCCACGGCCTCGGGCCCCCCTCCACCACGCTTGGCCTTGGGATCGGTGGCGCCACGCCTGCGTCCCCTCGATTTGCGCTTGAAGCTGCCACGCCACGACCACGCTTGGCCCTCGGGCCTATGACATGGGGGCCCCACCCCTCTAGACGTTTTTAAAAATAAAAAGAAAAGGATAATGGAATTTAAATAAATAATAAATAAAATGAATAAAACTAATTAATTAATTTAATTAATCCTGATTAATTAAACCTAATGACTAATTACCCTAATTAACTACTGTTAATTAAACTTAATTAAGTTAATTAGTTAACAGTGTATGACGAACGGGTCCCACATGTCAGGGTTGACTTAGTCAACCCTGTTGACTGCTGACGTCAGCATGACATCATGCTGACGTCATAAATACATTTTTCGAATTAATTAATTAATTTATTTATTAAATTCCTAAAATTATTAAAATCTTTTAAAAAATCATATCTTTTAATCCGTAACTCGGATTAAAATATTTTCAACATGAAAGTTGCTCAGAACGACGAGACGAATCCGGATACGCAATCCGTTCGTCCGCCACACACCCCTATCCTATCTAACCTGCAACTTTTCCCTCGGCTCCGCTCAAAACCCAAAACACCGGGAATACTTTCCCGGATGTTTTCCCCCTTAACCAGTACCCCCTCATACCACGTTAGGGCACGCCTAGCATCGCTTCTTGACATGTCATGCATCGCTATGCATCTGTTTACTTGGTGTTCATTGTTTCTTCCCCCTCTTCTCTCCGGTAGACTACGAGACCGACGCTGCTGCTGGCCAGTTCGACTACGGTGTTGACGACCCCTCTCTCTTGCCAGAGCAACCAGGCAAGCCCCCCTTGATCACCGGATATCGCCTACTCTTCTCTATACTGCTTGCATTAGAGTAGTATAGCATGTTATTGTTTTCAGATACTCCTATACTGCTGCATAGCCTATCCTTGTAACTTCTGTTGTTACCTTACCTGCAATCCTATATGCTTAGTATAGGATGCTAGTACTTTCATCTGTGGCCCTACATTCTTGTCCGTCTGCCGTGCTATACTATCGGGCCGTGATCACTCGGGAGTTGATCACGGGTATATACTATATACATTATACATGATACATGTGGAGACTAAAGTCGGGTCGGCTGATGGAGCACCATGAGTGGATCTTGAGGCGGAGCGACAGGCAGGTTGTGACCGCCTAGGAGAGAGGTGGGCCTGGCCTGTTCGGGCGCTCGCGGATATACTTAACACGCTTAACGAGGTCTTGGTATTTGATCTGAGTTGGCTACGAGCTTATACGCACTAACCATCTACGCGGGAGTAGTTATGGGTATCCCGTCGTGGTATCACCAAGCACTTCAGACGTCAACGACGGAGCGGCGCGCCGGATTGGACTGAACGCTGTTAGGCTAGGTCTGCTTCGGCCGCCCTCGAACGCAGGTGTGCTCGAGGCGATGGGCCTGCACTGCTGCGCTTAGGTTTAGACCGCGTGTTGGCCTCTCTGTTGTGCCTAGGTGGGGCTGCGACGTGTTGATCTTCCGCGGCCGGGCATGACCCAGAAAGTGTGTCCGCCAAATGGGATCAAGCGTCTTTGGGTAAGATGGTGCACCCTGCAGGAAGTTAATCTATTCGGATAGCCGTGATCTTGATAACAGGACGACTTGGAGTTGTACCTTGAGCTTATGACAACTAGAACCGGATACTTGATAAAACACACCCTTCCAAGTGCGGATACAACGGTGTTCGCTCTCTCGTGGATATGAGGAGGGATCGCGGGTAGGATTATTGCTATGTGATGTTACTTGGAGGACTTCAGTTTGCCCTCTTCTACTTGTTGCAAGACAGAGTCCGAGCGTAGTCTTCGTTAAGACTAGCTATCCCCTCTTATTCTCGGCATTCTGCGATTCGGTCCATCGATATGGCCCTTTACACATATATCCATGCATATGTAGTGTAGCTCCTTGCTTTGTAGTACTTTGGATGAGTACTCACGGTTGCCTTGTTCCCCTTTTCCCCTATCTCTACTCGATTGCTGCAACAGACGATGGAGCCCAGGAGCCGACGCCACCCTCGATGATTTACTACTACACCGGAGGTGCCTACTACTACGTGCAGCCCGGCGGCGACCACTCAGAGTAACTTAGGAGGATCCCGTGCAGGAGGCCTGCTCCTCTTCGATCTCAGATCCCGGTTTGTGCTAGCCTTTCTTGAGCAAACTTGATTAACTTATGTACTCAGATATTGTTGCTTCCACTGACTCGTCTATGATCGAGCACTTGTATTCGAGCCCTCGAGGCCCCCGGCTTGTATTATGATGCTTGTATGACTTATTTTATTTGTAGAGTTGTGTTGTGATATCTTCCCGTGAGTCCCTGATCTTGATCGTACACATTTGCGTGCATGATTAGTGTACGATTGAATCGGGGGCGTCACATGATACGTCTCCGTCATATCTACTTTTCCAAACACTTTTGCCCTTGTTTTGGACTCTACCTTGCATGATTTGAATGGAACTAACCCGGACTGACGATGTTTTCAGCAGAATTGCCATGGTGTTATCTTTGTGCAGAAATAGAAGTTCTCGGAATGACCTGAGAATCAACAGAGAATTATTTTGGAATTAATAAAAAATACTGGCGAAAGAATCAAGGCCAAGGGGCCCACACCCTGTCCACGAGGGTGGGGGCGCGCCTACCCCCTGGGCGCGCCCCCCTGCGGCCCTGCCTCGTGGGCCCCCTGGTGCTCCACCGACCCCAACTCTATATATTCACATTCGGGGAGGAAAAAATCAGAGAGAAGGATTCATCGCGTTTTACGATACGGAGCTGCCGCCAAGCCCTAATCTCTCTCGGGAGGGCTGATCTGGAGTCCGTTCAGGGCTCCGGAGAGGGGAATCCATCGCCGTCGTCATCATCAACCATCCTCCATCACCAATTTCATGATGCTCACCGCCGTGAGTGAGCAATTCCATCGTAGGCTTGCTGGACGGTGATGGGTTGGATGAGATTTATCATGTAATCGAGTTAGTTTTGTTAGGGTTTGATCCCTAGTATCCACTATGTTCTGAGATTGATGTTGCTATGACTTTGCTATGCTTAATGCTTGTCACTAGGGCCCGAGTGCCATGATTTCAGATCTGAAACTATTATGTTTTCATGAATATATGTGAGTTCTTGATCCTATCTTGCAAGTCTATAGTCACCTACTATGTGTTATGATCCGGCAACCCCGAAGTGACAATAATCGGGACCACTCCCGGTGATGACCGTAGTTTGAGGAGTTCATGTATTCACCATGTGTTAATGCTTTGGTCCGGTACTCTATTAAAAGGAGGCCTTAATATCCCTTAGTTTCTAATAGGACCCCGCTGCCACGGGAGCGTAGGACAAAATATGTCATGCAAGTTTTTTCCATAAGCACGTATGACTATATTCAGAATACATGCCTACATTACATTGATGAACTGGAGCTAGTTCTGTGTCACCCTATGTTATAACTGTTGCATGAATAATCATGTCCGACATAATTATCCATCACCGATCCAATGCCTACGGGATTTTCACATATTGATCTTTGCTTAGTTACTTCACAATTGCTACTGTTATAATCACTACAATACTGCTACAGTTATCTTTGCCACTGTTACCGTTACTATCATACTACTTTGCTACTAAGTACTTTGCTACGGATACTAAGTTATCCAGGTGTGGTTGAATTGACAACTCAACTTCTAATACTTGAGAATATTCTTTGGCTCCCCTTGTGTCGAATCAATAAATTTGGGTTGAATACTCTACCCTCGAAAACTGTTGCGATCCCCTATACTTGTGGGTTATCAGGCTCCGGGAGGGGGAAATCCAAGCCATCGTCATCACCAACGATCCTCTCATCGAGAGGGGGTCAGTCTCCATCAACATCTTCACCAGCACCATCTCGTCTCAAACCCTAGTTCATCTCTTGTATCCGATCTCTGTCTCAAAACCTCATATTGGTACCTGTGGGTTGCTAGTAGTGTTGATTACTCCTTGTAGTTGATGCTAGTTGGTTTATTATGTGGAAGATTATATGTTCAGATCCTTAATGATAATTAATACTCCTCTCATTATGAACATGAATATGCTTTGTGAGTAGTTACGTTTGTTCCTGAGGACATGGTGAAGTCTTGTTATAAGTAATCATGTGAATTTGGTATTCGTTCGATATTTTGATGAGATGTATGTTGTCTTTCCTCTAGTGGTGGTATGTGAATGTCGACTACATGACACTTCACCATGATTTGGGCCTAGGGGGAGGCATTGGGAAGTAAGAAGTAGATGATGGGTTGCTAGAGTGACAGAAGCTTAAACCCTAGTTTATGCGTTGCTTCGTAAGGGGCTGATTTGGATCCATATGTTTCATGCTATGGTTAGATTTATCTTAATTCTTCTTTCGTAGTTGTGGATGCTTGCGAGAGGGGTTAATCATGAGTGGGAGGCTTGTCCAAGGAAGGGCAGCACCCAAGCGCCAGTCCACCCACATATCAAATTATCAAAGTAACGAACGCGGATCATATCAGCATGATGAAAACTAACTTGACAACAATTCCCATGTGTCCTCGGGAGCGCTTTGCTTTATATAAGAGTTTGTCCAGGCTTGTCCTTTGCTACAAAAAGGATTGGGCCACCATGCTGCACCTTGTTTACTTTTGTTACTTTTTACCCTTTACAAATTATCTTATCACACAACTATTTGTGACCGATAATTTCAGTGCTTGCAGAGAATACCTTGCTGAAAACCGCTTGCCATTTCCTTCTGCTCCTTGTTGGGTTCGAAACTCTTACTTATCGAAAGGACTATGATAGACCCCCGATACTTGTGGGTCATCAAGACTCTTTTCTGGCGCCGTTGTCGGGGAGTGAAGCACCTTTGGTAAGTGGAATTTGGTAAGGAAACATTTATATAGTGTGCTGAAATTTACTGTTACAATTATCACTATGGAAAATAATCCTTTGAGGGGCTTGTTCGGGGTATCTTCACCTCGAACGGTAGAGAAAAGAGTTGCTCCTCAACCTACTGCACCTACTGAAAATATTTATTTTGAAATTCCTTTGGGTATGATAGATAAGCTGCTAGCTAATCCTTATGCAGGAGATGGAACATTACATCCTGATATGCACCTAATCTATGTGGATGAAGTTTGTGGATTATTTAAGCTTACAGGTTTGCCCGAGGATGTTGTCAAGAAGAAGATCTTCCCTTTATCTTTGAAGGGAAGGGCATTGACACGGTATAGGCTTTGTGATGATATTGGATCATGGAACTACAACCGACTGAATTGGAATTTCATCAGAAGTTTAATCCTATGCATCTGGTTCATCGTGATCATAATTACATATATAATTTTTGGCCTCATGAAGGAGAAAGTATCGCTCAAGCTTAGGGGAGGCTTAAGTCAATGTTATATTCATGCCCCAATCATGAGCTCTCAAGAGAAACTATTATTCAAAAATTTTATGCTCGGCTTTCTCGTAATGATCAATCCATGCTCGATACTTCTTGTACTGGTTCTTTTATGAAGAAAGACATTGAAATGAAATGGGATTTATTTGAGATAATTAAGTGCAACTCTGAAGATTGGCAACTCGATGAAGGTAATGAGTCAGGTATAAACCTTAAGTTTGATTGTGTTAAATCTTTTATGGATACCAATGCTTTTCGTGAATTTAGCACTAAATATGGACTTGACTCTAAGATAGTAGCTTCTTTTTGTGAATCTTTTGCTACCCATGTTGATCTCCCTAAGGAGAAGTGGTTGAAATATCATCCTCCCATTGAAGTTAAAGTAGTAGAACCTATTAAAGTTGAAGAATAAACCATTACTTACATGTTGATCCTATTGTTCCTACCGCTTCTATTGAGAAACCAGCTTTCCCTGTTAGAATTAAGGAACATGCTAAAGCTTCAACTTTGGTTCGTAAGAGTTATACTAGAACACCTACACCCCCTGAACAAATTAAAGTTGAACCTAGTATTGCTATGGTTAAAGATCTCTTGGTCGATAATATTGATGGGCAAGTTATTTATTTCTGTGATGAAGCTGCTAGAATTGCTAAACCTGATATTAAAGATAAACATATAGACCCGTTGTTGGTATGCCTGTTGTTTCTGTTAAAATTGGATATCATTGTTATCATTGCTTATGTGATGTGGGTGCTAGTGTGAGTGCAATTCCTTATACCTTATAAGAAGAAATTATGAATGATATTGCACGTGCTGAAATAGAGGATATTGATGTTACTATTAAGCTTGCCAATAGAGATACTATATCACCAATTGATATTGTTAGAGATGTTGAAGTCTTGTGTGGGAAAATAAAATACCCTACTTATTTTCTTGTTCTTGCTTCCCCACAAGATGACTTTTGTCCCATTATATTTGGTAGACCTTTCTTGAATACCATTAATGCTAAGATAGACTGCGGGAAAGATATTGTTACTGTTGGTTTAGGGGATATGTCTCATGATTTTAATTTCTCTAAATTTCGTAGGCAGCCCCATGATAAAGAATTGCCTAGTAAGGATGAGATTATTGGTCTTGCTTCTATTGTCGTCCCTCCTACTGAATGAAAGAAGGGAAATAGATGAAATATTCTTTAATCAAGGGCCTGTTTTGAAACACATTTGTCTGTTGAAATCCTTGGGGATCCTCGTCCACCCAAGGGTGTTCCCGTGTTCGAGCTTAAACAATTACCTGATACTTTGAAATATGCTTATCTTGATGAAAATAATATATATCTTGTTATTATTAGTGCTAACCTTTCAGAGGATGAAGAAAAGAAATTATTGAAAACTCTGAAGAAGCACCGTGCAGCTATTGGATATACTCTTCATGATCTTAAGGGCATTAGTCCCACTCTATGTCAGCACAAAATTAATTTGGAGCATGATGCTAAACCAGTTGTTGATCACCAACGACGGTTAAATCCTAAGATGAAAGAAGTGGTAAGAAATGAAATACTAAAGCTTTTGGAGGCAGGTATAATTTATCATATTGCTGATAGTAGATGGGTAAGTCATGTTCATTGTGTCCCTAAGAAAGGAGGTATTACTATTGTTCCTAATGATAAGAATGAATTGATTCCACAAAGAATTGCTACAGGTTATAGAATGGTAATTGATTTTCGCAAATTGAACAAAGCTACTAGAAAAGATCATTACCCTCTACCGTGTATTGATCAAATGCTATAAAGACTATCCAAACATACACATTTTTTTCTTTCTAGATGGTTATTCTGGTTTCTCTCAAATACCTGTGTCAAAAGATGACCAGGAAAAGACCACTTTTACTTTCCCTCTCGGTTCTTTCGCTTATAGACGTATGCCTTTTGGTTTATGCAATGCACCTACTACCTTTCAAAGATGTATGACTGCTATATTCTCTGATTTTTGTGAAAAGATTGTTGAGGTTTTCATAGATGATTTCTCCATTTACGGAACTTCTTTTGATGATTGCTTAAGCAACCTTGATCGAGTTTTGTAGAGATGTGAAGAAAGTAATCTTGTCTTGAATTGGGAGAAGTGCCACTTTATGGTTAATGAAGGTATTGTCTTGGGGCATAAAATTTCTGAAAGAGGTATTGAAGTTGATAAAGCTAAAGTAGATGCTATTGAAAAGATGTCGTGTCCTAAAGATATCAAAGCTATAAGAAGTTTCCTTGGTCATGCTGGTTTCTATAGGAGGTTTATTAAAGACTTCTCTAAAATTTCTAGGCCTCTCACTAATCTCTTGCAAAAAGATGTTCGTTTTGTTTTTGATGATGATTGTGTAGAAGCATATGAAATATTTAAGAAAGCCTTGATTTCTGCTCCTATTGTTCAGCCACCTGATTGGAATTTACCCTTTGAAATTATGTGCGATGCTATTGATTATGTTGTTGGTGCTGTTCTAGGGCAAATATTTGATAAGAAATTGAATTTTATTCATTATGCTAGTAAAACTCTAGACATTGCCCAGAGAAATTATGCTACTACTGGAAAAGAATTTTTAGCAGTTGTATTTGCTTGTGATAAGTTCAGATCTTATATTTGATTCCAAAGTAACTGTTCACACTGATCAAGATGCTATTAAATACCTTATGGAAAAGAAAGATGCTAAACCTAGACTTATTAGATGGGTTATCTTATTACAAAATTTGATTTGCATATTATAGATAGAAAGGGAGCTGAGAACTCCGTTGCAGACAACTTGTCTAGGTTAGAGAATGTTCTTGATGACCCACTACCTATTTATGAGTATGCTAATTACATTGTTGCTAAATTTATACCACCTAGTTTCACATACCAGTAAAAGAAAAAGTATTTCTATGATTTAATACATTACTTTTGGGATGACCCACACCTTTATAAAGAAGGAGTAGATGGTGTTATTAGATGTTGTGTACCTGAGCATGAACTGGAACAGATCCTACACAAGTGCCACTCGGAGTCTTACGGAGGATACCACGCTGGAGATAGAACTGCACATAAGGTATTGTAGTCTGGTTTTTATTGGTCTGCTCCCTTCAAAGATGCTCGTATGTTTGTCTTGTCTTGTGATGAATGCCAAAGAATTGGAAATATTAGTAAACGTCAGGAAATGCCTATGAATTATTCACTTGTTATTAAACAATTTAATGTTTGGGGCTTTGATTATATGGGACCTTTTCCTTCCTCTAATGGGTATACACATATTTTAGTTGCTGTTGATTACGTTACTAAGTGGTGATATGTATCCGTCATACCTACTTTTCCTAACGCTTTTCCTCTTGTTTTGGACTCTAATTTGCATGATTTGAATGAAACTAACCCGGACTGACGTTGTTTTCAGCAGAACTACCATGGTGTTTTTTTGTGCAGAAATAAAAGTTCTCGGATTGGAACGAAACTTTGCGAGGATTTTTTATTCAATAAAAGAGAATTTCTGGAGCCAAGAACCACCGGAGGGGGCACCGGGGTGGGCACAACCCAGCAGGGCGCGCCCCCTCTAGGCATGCCCAAGTGGGTTGTCCCCACCTGGTGGCCCCGCAGACCCTTAAACCGATGCTATAAAATCACATATTTCTAGAAAAAAAATCAGGGAGGAAGAATTATCGCGTTTCACGAGACGGAGCCGCCGCCACCTCCTGTTCTTCATCGGGAGGCCAGATCTGGAGTCCGTTTGGGGCTCCAGAGAGGGGGATCTTTGATCTTCCTCATCACCAACCCTTCTCCATCGCTAATTCCATGATGCTCCCCACCGGGAGTGAGTAATTCCATCGTAAGCTCGCTGGTCGGTGAGGAGTTGGATGAGATTCATCATGTAATCGAGTTAGTTTTGTTAGGGCTTGATCCCTAGTATCCATTAGGTTCTGAGATTGATGTTGCTTTGACTTTGCCATGCTTAATGCTTGACACTTTGGGCCCGGGTGCCGTGATTTCATATCTGAACTGTTTATGTTATCACCATTATATCTATGTTCTAGATCCGATCTTGCAAGTTATAGTCACCTACTACGTGTTATGATTCGGCAACCCGGGAGTGACAATAGTCGGGACACTTCCCGATGATGACCGTAGTTTGAGGAGTTCATGTATTCACCATGTGTTAATGCTTTGTTCTGGTTCTCTATTAAAGAAGGCCTTAATATCCCTTAGTTTCCAATAGGACCCCGCTTCCACGGGAGGGTAAGACAAAATATGTCATGCAAGTTCTTTCCATAAGCATGTATGACTATTTATGGAATACATGCCTACATTATATTTATGAACTGGAGCTAGTGTCGTATCGCCCTTGGTTGTAACTGTCACATGATGAATATCATCCAACAAATCGCCGATCCAATGCCTACGATTTTCCTATATATTGATCTTGCTAAGTTACTACTGCTGCTGTTAATATTGTCACTGCTACAAAACTATTACTATCACTGTTGCTGCTACCACTACTATCAAAGCTATCATATTATTGTGCTACTAAGCATTTTGCTATAGATAATTAATCTCCAGGTTTGATTGAATTGACAACTCAATTGCTAATACTTGCAAATATTCTTTGCCTCCCCTTGTGTCGAATCTATAAATTTGGGTTGAATACTCTACCCTCGAAAATTGTTGTGATCCCCTATACTTGTGGGTTATCAAGACCTTTTTCTTGGCGCCGTTGCCGGGCAGCATAGCTATATTTGTTAAGTCACTTGGGATTATTATCAAATTTTCACTATGAAGAATCTGAAGGATGCTAAGACTAAGATTTTTCCCTCTAAGACAAGGGGAGGTAAGGAACTACCATCTAGCTTTGCACTTGATTCACCTTCTGTTATATGTAAACTCGCAGCACCACCACATGCTATTAATCCTGATATGTCGCAAGTTATTGATGATGCCACTTCTGCTATGAATGATATTTATGATGATGCTAGTACCTTGCTTGATGATAATGTGCCACTAGGTGAATTTCTTGATGAACATCTTGCTATAACTAAAGCTTTTGAGAATGTTAAAACTGATGAAGAGCTTGGAACTAAAAATCTTGAAACACCTATTAGAACTAGCCCTCCTAGATATGAATTTCCAAAGGTACCAGAAGGTTATGTTATGGATGAGGAGGCAACTAGGAATATTCTTGCTTGTAAGGATAGAGATGATCTAGAAAAATTATTATGCAAGTATAAAGTAAAGACTTTGAATGCTGAAATGAAATGTGATCCTTAGTTTGCTATTTGCTACTTCACCTATCTTTGTTGACGATAAGGATTATGAATTCTCTAGTGACCCAGAGTTGATTACTTTGGTTGAATCTGATCCTTTCCATGGTTATGAAACTGAAACTGTTCTGGCACATCTTACTAAGTTGAATGACATAGCCACCCATTTTGCTCATGATGAGAAAATTCGCTGTCTCTTTAAAGGGTGATGCTAAAGCTTGGTACCATACGGTGATGCTAAATCTTGGTACCATACTCTTGCTCCCGGTTGTGTGCGTAGTCCCCAGGACATGATTTATTACTTCTCTGAAAAATATTTCCCTGCTCATAAGAAACAAGCTGCCTTATAGGAAATATTTGACTCTGTGCAAATTGAAGAAGAGAGTATTCCACAAGCTTGGGGGAGGCTTCTCCAATTACTTAATGCTTTGCCGGATCATCCTCTTAAGAAAAATTAAATACTCGATATCTTCTATAATGGACTAACCGATGCTTCTAGGGATTTTCCTAGATATTTGTGCTGGTTTTGTTTTCAGGGAACGAACTATTGGGCAAGCTGAAGAATTATTGAATAACATATTGAAAAATTATGATGATTGGACTCTTCCTAAACCACCACCTAAACCCACTCCAAAGAAGAGGGGTATCTTATATCTTAGTCCTGAAGATATGCAAGAGGCAAAGAAATCTATGAGAGAAAAAGGTATTATAGCTGAGGATGTCAAAAATTTACCTCCTATTGAAGAAATACATGGGCTTGATACACCACCACCACCTAAGGTGGTAGAGGTAAATTATCTAATGAAATTCAATGATAATGATAATCCTCACAATATGCACCCTAGCCAATGCCTTTATGAGTTCAATAGTAAGAAGAATGATAATGCTGTTAGAGTAATGACTAGAGGAGGTAGGATGACTCAGGAACTACTTTATCCTGAAGAACACCCAAGGAGAATTGAACAAGACTCTCAAAGGGTTAACGCTGATGCACATAGTCATTCTAAAAAGAAAAAGAAGAAGAAAAATGATAGGACTTTGCATGCCTCTAGTGAAGCTGAAGTAGAAAAACCTCCTGATAATAATAATGATCTTTCTATCTCTGATGCTGAAACTCAATCTAGTAGTGAACACTCACCTTCTGATAATGAAAAAGATAATGATGAGGTTCGTGAAGATACTCAAACAAATAATAAAGAACCACACAATGATGTTGAGATAGAACTAGCAGTTGATCTTGATAACCCACAACCCAAGAATAAAAGATATGATAAAAGAGACTTTGTTGCTAGAAAACACGGTAAGGAAAGAGAACCATGGGTTCAAAAACCTATTCCCTTTCCACCTAAGTCAACTAAAAAGAGATATGATGAAGAATTTTAACGCTTTGCTGAAATGATTAGGACAATCTTTTGTGTACTCGCTTGACTGATATCTTAAAAATGTCTCCTTATGCAAAGTACATGAAAGACACCATCATAATAAGAGGAAAATAACGGAAGCTGAAATCTCCACCATGCTTGCTAATTATACTTTTAAAGATGGAGTACCTAAAAAACTTGGAGATCTGGGAATACCAACTATACCTTGCTCCATCAAAAGAAATTATGTGCAAACTACTTTATGTGATTTGGGAGCTGGTGTTAGTGTTATGCATTTCACTTTATA
Organism: Aegilops longissima; assembly: GCA_021605205.1. Lineage (NCBI taxonomy): Eukaryota > Viridiplantae > Streptophyta > Magnoliopsida > Poales > Poaceae > Aegilops > Aegilops longissima. The sequence continues at coordinate 358,116,823 of CM038682.1, forward strand.
TAAAAGACTGGATTTTAATAAACTCACACCTACTGAAATATCTTTGCAAATGGATGATAAATCAACTACCATAGCTATCGATATTTGTGAGGATGTTCCCATTGTTGTTGCTAATGTTACTATTTTGACTGACTTTGTTATACTTGAGATGCCCAAGGACGACAGCATGTCGATTATCCTTGGAAGACCCTTCTTGAATACTGTAGGGGCTGTTATTGATTGCAATAAAAGCAAGGTCACTTTTCATATCAATGGTAATGAGCATACGGTGCACTTTCCGAAGAAACAATTCCAAGTGAATGGTATTAATGTTATTGAAAAATCTCTGACAATCACTATTGGAAGTTTTCAACTACCTCTACCTACTGTTAAAAAGAAATATGAAATGCTTATTGTTGGGGACATTCGTATCCCCGTTGAGGTAACTTAGTGATTTACGGAAGTTACTCGGTTTCATGCTAATCGAAAGTGGTTGTTAATAAGACTTGATCAACCTTATTAATGGATCATTTTTTAGAGGTATTAAGTTGATGAATTTAGTGAGCACTACCTTCTGTCCCTATCTTTTGTTTTCTCTTTTTATTAGTTAAATAAAATAAAATGCCATGTTTTGTCTGTTTTCTGAATTTCCCGTGCAATAAAAAATGACCCAAAAATATAAGTTCTCATAATGCTTTGAAAATTTAATATGATTGTTTCTAAATATTTAAGAATTTTTGGTGCAAATAACATCAGAGGGAGGTGCAACAGGTGGGCACAACCCACCTGGGCACGCCAGGACCCCCAGGCATGCCCTGGTGGGTTGTGGTCCCCACATGGGCCCCCTCCCTTATCTCTTCATCCCACATCATCACCTACCTCCAGAAAAAAATCACCATTGCTCTCTCTCTCTCTCATGCTCTTGCTCCCGAACCCGCGGATTTCGATCTCTTTGCTCGAAGCTCCGTTTCCAAAACCGTTTTGGGGGATTGTTGCTTGGTATGTGACTCCTTTGTTGGTCCAATTAGTTTTTGATTTAGTGGGTTGTATTTTGAATAATTAGCTACTCTTGGTGCTGTTGTAGATGAGCTTACATGTTGAATTCTTAGAGTTCTACATCGTTTGAATGCTTGCTATGGCCTCTATGCATCCTTATGAGTAGTTGCTTTCAATCTTGTGAAGTTTTGTTGAGAAAAATTTTGTGGACAAAAAATTTCAAAATTTTGTTCATAGGAAAAAGATGAGTATCTTTAGGAAGTTTGCTTCCAAGAAGAAATCCAAGGGAGTTATTGGGGAGTCATCTGACAGTGATCTCCATACCCAGAGAATGGCGGAGGTGCGGCCGTGCGAATGGCCGCATCATCCGTTCATGGAAGGGGCCGGAATCCTTCAGGAGTTTGCACAATATGCTTCTAATGCCGGCCTCACCGACTTCATCGCAGATGAATGTGAACAGTATTATCTCCTCACAAATTCCTTTGTGCAAAGTTTTAATTTCTTGAGTAGGAATAATCCTCCTGAGGTGCTGTTTAACTTTTATGTTGAACCCCATCAAATACCGCTTACTGATTTTTGTGACCTATGCTTGCTTCCTTCTGGTGGTGGTCTAGTAGATCCTAGACCTGCGGGGTTTGATGGTTTTTACCGTACTCTAACAGTGGGGGATGAGAGAGGGGTATCGGGTGGCACTGCCACTAGCTTACACTTTCCGGCTGTACATTATTTTGCTCTATTCATTACGAAGTGTTTGCTTGCTAGAGAGAAGGTAGGTGCACTCAGTACTCCAGACTTTGTTGTTTTACGTCGTGCACTTTACGGCGACAACACTTATAGCTTGGTAGATATTGCGGCATGTCGCCTCCACATTAACAGATCCAAGGGAAAAATACATGGTGGTATTTACGCTACTCGCTTGGCGACTCACTTTAACATCCAGATACGCCAGCATGATTATCCTTTGCCCACGGTTTACCTAGATCGCGCGGCTATGGCACACCAGCACTTTATTGATAGTGAGAACACCACTATGGATATTCCATATAACTTGGTATTTAGTGAGATTACTTGTGATGTTATTCCATTGCCTGCACCTGCTTTGTTTGATCCTATTGCCAGAGGCGGATACAGGATTATGCCTGAGGATATTGTCGCCTACCGGAACAACCTGGTTGCGGCAGAGGAAGAGCCTCATGAGTGGGACCCTCAGGTGCCCGCTCCTCAGCATTTCAACATAGGACCCCATGGTTTCTTTAAGTGGTGATTACCAAGTTAGGCCAAAAGCCTAAGCTTGGGGGAGTACGTATTTCCACCGACATTACATTCATGTTTACACATTTCATTTCAGTTGTCGGTGTCCACACTCTTTCATTTTATTATCCATGCTAAATTTATTTTCTCGCTTTCTTCTTGTGTGTTTGAAAAACTTTGAAAAAATCCAAAAATAGATGTCCATCTTCTTTTCGATTTTTCTTCCTAGTTTAAATTGTTGTAGCACTAAAAAGAAAAACTCAAAAATATTTCCTTGTTCTTCTTTTGCTTGTTGGGAGTTTTCCCGTGTAAATGGTTTTTCTCGTTTTTGCTTTTACCTTTTATTTGCTTGTTTAAGAAAAACCAAAAACTCCAAAAACATTTTTAGTGTGTTTCTCTGAACTTCTTTTTCTTTCTATTGAGTCATACCGAGCACAAGACCACGATGAAAATGTTGAGTGGCTCTCATATGCATTATTGTTGATCTAACAAACAACCCATATTACCTTGTCTTCTCCTTTTGAATAAAATGTCTGCTGATTCCAGCTTAGTCCACGACACTCTTGCGCTATTATTATTTTCATATCGTTTGGTCGTGCAAGTGAAAGGCAATAATGAAGATATTTGATGAACTGGCTGTGGCAGAGAGAAACGGGTATGAACTCGACTTGTTCTGTTTTTGTAAATATGTTTAACCTAGTATCCATGATTCAGTCTGTTATGATCAAACATGTTTGCAATGACAATTAGAGATTATAGTTTCTCATGCCCATGCATAAGTAGCTAGGAGTGGATAATGATTTATCTTGGATGTCAACATTGCATTAGAATGATTGTGATGTAGTATGATGATATGGTATCCTCCTCTGAATGTTCGAGTGGCTTGACTTGGCACATGTTCATGCATGTAGTTGAATCAAAACTAACATAGCCTCTATGATATTTATGTTCATGGTGTTCATATCCTATTCATGCTAGTATCCAATGTTACTTATGCATAATACATGTTCATGACCGTCTTCGCTCTCTAGCTGGCCGCTTCTCAACCTATTTGCTAGCCTTCGCTTGTACTAAGTGGGAATTCTGCTTGAGCATCAAAAACCTTAAGCCTAAGTCATTCCAGATGATCCACCATATCTACCTATATGTGGTATTACCCTGCCGTCCTAAGTAAATTTGCATGTGCCACCTCTAAAAACTTCAAATAAATATCCTTTTTGTGTGCCTGGATTGTTCATAGAGCGACATGAGGTAGTCATTGAAGGAAATATGCCCTAGAGGCAATAATAAAGTTATTATTTATTTCCTTATATCATGATAAATGTTTATTATTCATGCTAGAATTGTATTAACCGGAAACATAATACATGTGTGAATATATAGACAAACAGAGTGTCACTAGTATGCCTCTACTTGACTAGCTCGTTAATCAAAGATGGTTATGTTTCCTAACCATAGACATGAGTTGTCATTTGATTAACGGGATCACATCATTAGGAGAATGATCTGATTGACATGACCCATTCCGTTAGCCTAGCACTTGATCGCTTAGTATGTTGCTATTGCTTTCTTCATGACTTATACATGTTCCTGTAACTATGAGATTATGCAACTCCGTTTACGGAGGAACACTTTGGTACTACCAAACGTCACAACGTAACTGGGTGATTATAAAGGAGTACTACAGGTGTCTCCAAAGGTACTTGTTGGGTTGGCGTATTTCGAGATTAGGTTTTGTCACTCCGATTGTCGGAGAGGTATCTCTGGGCCTTCTCGGTAATACTCATCACCTAAGCCTTGCAAGCATTGTAACTAATGAGTTAGTTATGAGATGATGTATTACGGAACGAGTAAAGAGACTTGCTGGTAACGAGATTGAACTAGGTATTGGATACCGACGATCGAATCTCGGGCAAATAACATACCGATGACAAAGGGAACAAAGTATGTTGTTATGCGGTTTGACCGATAAAGATCTTCGTAGAATATGTAGGAGCCAATAAGGGCATCCAGGTTCCGCTATTGGTTATTGACCAAGAATAGTTCTAGGTCATGTCTACATAGTTCTCGAACCCGTAGGGTCCGCACGCTAAGGTTTCGATGATGTTATATTATGAGTTTATGAGTTTTGATGTACCGAAGGAGTTCGGAGTCCCGGATGAGATCGGGGACATGACGAGGAGTCTCGAAATGGTCGAGACGTAAAGATCGATATATTGGACGACTATATTCGAGTTCGGAAAGGTTCGAATGATTCGGTATTTTTCGGAGTACCGGAGAGTTACGGAATTCGCCGGGAGAAGTATTGGGCCTTATTGGGCCCTGCGGGAAAGAGAGGGCTGCCTAGGGCAGGCGCGCGCCCAAGGCCTAGTCCGAATTGGACTAGGGAGGGGCCGCACCCTTCTTCTCTTCCCTTCCTTCTCTCCTACTCCTACTAGGAAAGGAGGAGTCCTACTCGGTGGGAGTAGGACTCCCCCCCTGTCGCCGCCTCCCTTTGGCCGGCCACCTCCTCCTTGCTCCTTTATATACGGGGCAGGGGGCACCCCATAACACACAAGTTGATCTACGTGATCGTTCCTTAGCCGCAGCGGTGCCCCCTCCACCATATTCCACTTCGGTCATATCGTCATGAGCTTAGGCGAAGCCCTGCGCGGAGAAGTCATATCGTCATGGAGCTTAGGCGAAGCCCCGCGTCGGTGGAGCATCAACATCGTCACCACGCCGTCGTCTTGACGGAACTCATCCCGACACTTTGCTGGATCGAGTCCGGGATCGCCATCGAGCTGAACGTGTGCAGAACTCGGAGGTGCCGACGTTCGGTGCTTGGATCGGTCGGATCGTGAAGACGTCGACTACATCAACCGCGTTGTTATAACGCTTCGCTTCGGTCTATGAGGGTGCGTGGACGGACACTCTCCCCTCTCGTTGCTATGCCATCACCATGGTCTTGCGTGTTCGTAGGAAATTTTTTGAAATTACTACGTTTCCCAACAATGGCATCCGAGCCTGGTTTTATGCGTTGATGTCATGTGCACGAGTAGAACACAAGTGAGTTGTGGGCGATACAAGTCATACTGTCTACCAGCATGTCATACTTTGGTTCAGCGGTATTGTGAGATGAAGCGGCCCGGACCGACATTACGCGTACGCTTACGCGAGACTGGTTTCACCGCTCCGAGCACTCGTTGCTTAAAGGTGACCGGCGGGTGTCTGTCTCTCTCACTTTAGTTGAACCGAGTATGACTACGCCCGGTCCTTGAGAAGGTTAAAACAGAGTCTATTTGACAAACTATCGTTGTGGTTTTGATGCGTAGGTAAGAACGGTTCTTGCTCAGCCCGTAGCAGCCACGTAAAACTTGCAACAACAAAGTAGAGGACGTCTAACTTGTTTTTGCAGGGCATGTTGTGATGTGATATGGTCAAGACGTGATGCTATATTTTATTGTATGAGATGATCATGTTTTGTAACCGAGTTATCGGCAACTGGCAGGAGCCATATGGTTGTCGCTTATTGTATGAAATGCAACGCCATGTAATTGCTTTACTTTATCACTAAGGAGTAGCGATAGTCGAGAAGCAATAGTTGGCGAGACGACAACGATGCTACGATGGAGATCAAGGTGTCGCGCCGGTGGCGATGGTGATCATGGCGGTGCTTGGCGATAGAGATCACAAGCACAAGATGATGATGACCATATCATATCACTTATATTGATTGCATGTGATGTTTATCCTTTATGCATCTTATCTTGCTTTGATTGACGGTAGCATTATAAGATGATCTCTCACTAAAATTATCAAGAAGTGTTCTCCTCGAGTATGCACCGTTGCCAAAGTTCGTAGTACCCGGACACCACGTGATGATCGGGTGTGATAAGTTCTCGTCCATCTACAACGGTGCAAAACAGTTGCACACGCGAATACTCAGTTAAACTTGACGAGCCTAGCATATAACAGATATGGCCTCGGAACACGGAGACCGAAAGGTCGAGCGTGAATCATATAGTAGATATGATCAACATAGTGATGTTCACCATTGAAACTACTCCATCTCACGTGATGATCGGACATGGTTTAGTTGATTTGGATCACGTGATCACTTAGATGACTAGAGAGATGTTTGTCTAAGTGGGAGTTTTTAATATGATTAATTAAACTTAAATTTATCATGAACTTAGTCCTGGTAGTATTTTGCAGATTATGTTGTAGATCAATGGCTCGCGTTGTTGCTTCCCCGTGTTTTTATATGTGTTCCTAGAGAAAATTGTATTGAAAAATGTTAGTAGCAATGATGCGGATTGGATCCGTGATCTCGAGGTTTATCCTCATTGCTGCACAGAAGAATTATGTCCTTAATGCACCGCTAGGTGACAGACCTATTGCAGGAGCAGATGCATACGTTATGAGCGTTTGGCTAGCTCAATATGATGACTACTTGATAGTTTAGTGCACCATGCTTAACGGCTTAGAATCGGGACTTCAAAGGCGTTTTGAGCGTCATGGACCATATGAGATGTTCCAGAGTTGAAGTTAATATTTCAAGCAAATACCGAGTTGAGAGATATGAAGTCTCCAACAAGTTCTATAGCTAAAAGATGGAGGAGAATCGCTCAAACTAGTGAGCATGTGCTCAGATTATGCAGGTACTTCAATCGCTTGAATCAAGTGGGAGTTAATCTTCCGGATAAGATAGCGATTGACGAATTCTCTAGTCACCATCACTAAGTTACTAGAACTTTGTGATGAACTATAGTATGCAAGGGATGACGACAAAGATTCCCGAGCTCTTCGTGATGTTGAAAATCGACGAAGGTAGAAATCAAGAAAGAGCATCAAGTGTTGATGATTGACAAGACCACTAGTTTCAAGAAAAGGGCAAAGGGAAAGAAAGGGAACTTCAAGTAGAAAGACAAGTAAGTTGTCACTCTTGCGAAGAAGCCCAAAGCTGGACCATAGCCTGAAACCGAGTGTTTACCTTGCAAAGGAAATGGTCCCGAAGCGAAATGCCCTGAATATTTGGTGGATAAGAAGGATGGCAAAGTGAACAAGAGTATATTTGATATACTGATTATTGATGTGTGCATTACTAGTGTTTATAGTAGCCCTGAGTATTTGATACTTGTTCGGTTGCTAAGATTAGTAACTCAAACTGGAGTTGAGAATAAGCAGAGACTAGTTGAAGGGAAAGTGACGATGAGTGTTGGAAGTAGTTCCAAGATTGATATGATCATCATCGCACACTCCCTATATTTTCGGATTAGTGTTAAACCTAAATAAATGTTATTTGGTGTTTGCGTTGAGCATGAATATGATTTGATCATGTTTATTGCAATACGGTTATTCATTTAAGTAAGAGAATAAATTGTTGTTACTGTTTACATGAATAAAACCTTATATGGTTACACACCCAATGAAAATGGTTCGTTGGATCTCGATCGTATGATACACATATTCATAATATTGAAACCAAAAGATGCAAAGTTAATAATGATAGTGCAACTTATTGGTGGCACTTCGCCGTTTAGGTCATATTGGTGTAAAGCGCATGAAGAAACTCCATCTTGATGGATTTTGGAATCACTTGATTATGAATCATTTGATGCTTGCGAACCGTGCCTTTTGGGCAAGATGACTAAAACTCCGTTCTCGGAACAATGGAACAAGCTCTTGACTTATTGGGAATAATACATACCGATGTATGCAATCCAATGAGTGTTGATGCTCGTGGCAAGTATCGTTATTTTCGACCTTCACAAAGATGATTTGAGCAGATATGGGTATATCTACTTGATGAAACACAAGTCGAAACATTTGAAAAGTTCAAAGAATTTCAGAGTGAAGTGAAGAATCATCGTAACAAGAAAATAAAAGTTTCTACGATATGATCGCAGAGGAAAAATATTTGAGTTGCGAGTTTGGCCTTCAGTTAAAACAATGTGGAATAGTTTCACAGCTCACGCCACATGGAACACCATAACGTAATGGTGTGTCCGAACGTCATAACCGCTCTTTATTTGGATATGGTGCAATCTATGATGTATCTTACCGATTTACCACTATCGTTTTGGGTTATGCATTAGAGACAGCTGCATTCACGTTTAATAGGGCACCATCTAAATCCGTTGAGATGACACCGTATGAACTATGGTTTAGCGAAGAAACCTAAGTGTCGTTTCTTAAAGTTTGGAGTTGTGATGCTTATGTGAAAAAGTTTTCACCGATAAGCTCGAACCCAAATCGAGAATGCGTCTTCATAGAATACCCAAAGGTAACTATTGGGTACACCTTCTATCACAGATCCGAAAGCAAGATATTTGTTACTAAGATGGATCCTTTCTAGAGAAGAAGTTTCTCTCGAAAGAAGTGAGTGGGAGGAAAGTAGAACTTGATGAGGTAATTGTACCTTCTCCCTTATTGGAAAGTAGTTCATCACGTAAATCAGTTCCAGTGATTCCTACACCAATTAGTGAGGAAGTTAATGATGATGATCATGAAACTTGAGATCAAGTTGCTACCAAACCTCGTAGGTCTTCTAGAGTAAGATCCGCACTGAGTGGTACGGTAATCGTGTTCGAAATCATGTTACTAGACCATGATGAACCTACAAACTATGAGGAAGCGATGATGAGCCCAGATTCGCGAAATGGCTTGAGGCCATGAAATCTGAGATGGGATCCATGTATGAGAACAAAGTATGGACTTTGATGGAGTTGCTCGATGATCGGCAAGCCATATTATATAAATGGATCTTCAAGAGGAAGGCAGATCTGATAGTAGTGTTACTATCTACAAAGCTCGACTTGTCGCAAAAAGGTTTTCGACAAGTTCAAGGTGTTGACTACAATGAGATTTTCTCAAGCTGTAGCGATTCTTAAGTCTGTCCGAATCATGTTAGCAATTGCCACATTTTATGAAATCGGCAAATGGATGTCAAAACTACATTCTTTAATGGATTTATTAAAGAAGAGTTGTATATGATGCAACCGAAGTTTTTGTCAATCCTAAAGGAGCTAACAAAATGTGCAAGCTCCAATGATCCATCAATGGACTGGTGCAAGCATCTCGGAGTTGGAATATACGCTTTGATGTGTTGATCAAAGCATATGATTTATCTGCACTTTTGGAAAGGCCTGTATTTACAAGAAAGTGAGTGGGAGCACTACAGCCTTTTCGATAAGTATATGTGATTGACATATTGTTGATCGGAAATAATGTAGAATTATTACGCAAAGCATAAAGGAGTGTTTGAAAGGAGTTTTTCAAAGAAAGACCTCGTTGAAGCTGCTTACATATTGAGCATCAAGATCTATAGAGATAGATCAAGGCGCTTGATAAGTTTTTCAATGAATACATACCTTGACAAGATTTTGAAGTAGTTCAAAATGGAGCAGTCAAAGAAAGAGTTCTTGCCTGTGTTACAAGGTGTGAGATTGAGTAAGACTCAAAACCCGACCACGGCAGAAGATAGAAAGAGAATGAAAGTCATTCCCTATGCATCAGCCATAGGTTCTATAAAGTATGTCATGTTTGTGTACCAGATCTATTACATACCCTACCACTAAGCTTGGCAAGGAGTGCAATAGTGATCTAGGAGTAGATCAATGGACAGCGGTCAAAATTATCCTTAGTAGAATAAGGATATGTTTTCGATTATGGAAGGGAAAAAAAGGTTCGTCGTAAAGGGTTACGTCGATACAAGTTTTAACACTAATCTAGATGACTCGAGTCTCAATCTGGATACATATTGAAAGTGGGAGCAATTAGCTAGAGTAGCTCCGTGCGAGCATTGTAGACATAGAAATTTGCAAAATACTTACGGCTCGAATGTGATGAGACCGTTGACTAAAATTATCTCACAAGCAAAACATGATCACACCTTAGTACTCTTTGGGTGTTAATCACATAGCGATGTGAACTAGATTACTGACTCTAGTAAACCCTTTGGGTGTTGGTCACATGTCGATATGAACTATGGGTGTTAACCACATATAGATGTGAACTATTGATGTTAAATCACATAGCGATGTGAACTAGATTATTGACTCTAGTGCAAGTGGGAGACTGAAGGAAATATGCCCTAGAGGCAATAATAAAGTTATTATTTATTTCCTTATATCATGATAAATGTTTATTATTCATGCTAGAATTGTATTAACCGAAACATAATACATGTGTGAATATATAGACAAACAGAGTGTCACTAGTATGCCTCTACTTGACTAGCTCGTTAATCAAAGATGGTTATGTTTCCTAACCATAGACATGAGTTGTCATTTGATTAACGGGATCACATCATTAGGAGAATGATCTGATTGACATGACCCATTCCGTTAGCCTAGCACTTGATCGTTTAGTATGTTGCTATTGCTTTCTTCATGACTTATACATGTTCCTGTAACTATGAGATTATGCAACTCCGTTTACGGAGGAACACTTTGGTACTACCAAACGTCACAACGAATCGGGTGATTATAAAGGAGTACTACAGGTGTCTCCAAAGGTACTTGTTGGGTTGGCGTATTTCGAGATTAGGTTTTGTCACTCCGATTGTCGGAGAGGTATCTCTGGGCCTTCTCGGTAATACTCATCACCTAAGCCTTGCAAGCATTGTAACTAATGAGTTAGTTATGAGATGATGTATTACGGAACGAGTAAAGAGACTTGCTGGTAACGAGATTGAACTAGGTATTGGATACCGACGATCGAATCTCGGGCAAGTAACATACCGATGACAAAGGGAACAAAGTATGTTGTTATGCGGTTTGACCGATAAAGATCTTCAGTAGAATATGTAGGAGCCAATATGGGCATCCAGGTTCCGCTATTGGTTATTGACCAAGAATAGTTCTAGGTCATGTCTACATAGTTCTCGAACCCGTAGGGTCCGCACGCTAAGGTTTCGATGCGGTTATATTATGAGTTTATGAGTTTTGATGTGCGAAGGAGTTCGGAGTCCCGGATGAGATCGGGGACATGACGAGGAGTCTCGAAATGGTCGAGACGTAAAGATCGATATATTGGACGACTATATTCGGAGTTCGGAAAGGTTCGAATGATTCGGTATTTTTCGAGTACCGGAGAGTTACGGAATTCGCCGGGAGAAGTATTGGGCCTTATTGGGCCTGCGGAAAGAGAGAGGGCTGCCTAGGGCAGGCGCGCGCCCAAGGCCTAGTCCGAATTGGACTAGGGAGGGGCCGCAACCCTTCTTCTCTTCCCCTTCCTTCTCTCCTACTCCTACTAGGAAAGGAGGAGTCCTACTCCCGGTGGGAGTAGGACTCCCCCCTTGGTGCGCCTCCTCCCTTTGGCCGGCCACCTCCTCCTTGCTCCTTTATATACGGGGGCAGGGGGGCACCCCATGACACACAAGTTGATCTACGTGATCGTTCCTTAGCCGTGTGCGGTGCCCCCCTCCACCATATTCCACTTCGGTCATATCGTCGCGGAGCTTAGGCGAAGCCCTGCGCCGGAGAAGTCATATCGTCGCGGAGCTTAGGCGAAGCCCTGCGTCGGTGGAGCATCAACATCGTCACCACGCCCGTCGTCTTGACGGAACTCATCCTCGACACTTTGCTGGATCGAGTCCGGGATCGTCATCGAGCTGAGCGTGTGCAGAACTCGGAGGTGCCGACGTTCGGTGCTTGGATCGGTCGGATCGTGAAGACGTCGACTACATCAACCGCGTTGTTATAACGCTTCGCTTTCGGTCTACGACAGTGCGTGGACGGACACTCTCCCTCTCGTTGCTATGCCATCACCATGGTCTTGCGTGTTCGTAGGAAATTTTTTGAAATTACTACGTTTCCCAACAGTCATTATCTTCCATGCTAAGCGGGTTATTCTCATATGAGTGTTTATTCACTCGTCCTTGCACGAGAGGGGCGGTAATAGGGATTCCCAGTCCCGAACTCAAATTGCAAATAACTAAACAAAACTCCCCCGAGACTATTGTTGGTATGGACGGCACCCGTTGTTTCAGACAAGCCGTGGAGTGTGATTGTTGGTGGAGGGGGAGTAACCTTACTGTTATCGCTTGGGAACCACCACTAATGTGTTTAGCATGGAAGATACCGATAACTAATGGTCGTGAAGTAAACAAGAAGGGTGCATTTCTCAAAATTTCATTTACCTCGGTTTTAAAAACTTGAGTTCTGGCACCACTGCAAATCACTTCTTCCCTCTGCGAAGGGACTATCTATTTACAATTATGTTGTGTCATCACCTTCTCAAATAAGCACCAGAACCTGAGAGCACTACTGTCATCCTCATGCATTGTGTGTAGCTAATGTTGGGTGCATCATGACTGGATATTTTCTACCATGAATTACAATGTTTAATAGCTGCTTGAACTTTGGAGGTGCTCTTCATTTATGTTTTGCGGTCTCAGAAAGGGCTAGCGAGATACCACTATTGTCATATTATATCATGGTTGTTTTGATAACGTGTTGTTGTTTGAGATATCTTATTATTGCTCGCCAACTAATTATGTCATTGACAAGAGTTAATATAATTTTTAAGAGCTATTGTCAACATGGTTAGTTATAATCTTTGCTAAAAAATTGGGTGCTACTTAAGCTTATTTATGTAAACAAGAGCAAAAGAGTTCGTAAAAGTTTTTCTTTTTCACTTTCAGTTTATCAACTGAATTGCTTGAGGACAAGCAAAGGTTTAAGCTTGGGGGAGTTGATACGTCTCCGTCGTATCTACTTTTCCTAATGCTTTTCCTCTTGTTTTGGACTCTAATTTGCATGATCTGAATGAAACTAACCGGGACTGACGTTGTTTTCAGCAGAACTACCATGGTGTTGTTTTTATGCAGAAATAGAAGTTCTCGGATTGGAACGAAACTTTGCGAGGATTTTTTATTCAATAAAAGAGAATTTCTGGAGCCAAGAACCACCGGAGGGGGGCACCTGAGTGGGCACAACCCAGCAGGGCGCGCCCCCTCCAGGAGCGCCTAGGTGGGTTGTCCCCACCTGGTGGCCCCGCGGACCCTCAAACCGACGCTATAAAATCATATATTTCTAGAAAAAAATCAGGGAGGAAGAATTATCATGTTTCACAATACGGAGCTGCCGCCACCTCCTGTTCTTCATCGGGAGGCCAGATCTGGAGTCCGTTTGGGGCTCCGGAGAGGGGGATCTTCGATCTTCGTCATCACCTACCCTTCTCCATCGCCAATTCCATGATGCTCCCCACCGGGAGTGAGTAATTCCTTCGTAGGCTTGCTGGTCGGTGAGGAGTTGGATGAGATTCATCATGTAATCGAGTTAGTTTTGTTAGGGCTTGATCCTTAGTATCCATTATGTTCTAAGCTTGATTTGCTATGACTTTGCCATGCTTAATGCTTGAAACTTTGGGCCCGGGTGCCATGATTTTCATATCTGAACCCTTTTTGTTACCACCATTATATCTATGTTCTAGATCTGATCTTGCAAGTTATAGTCACCTACGACGTGTTATGATCCGGCAACCCCGGAGTGACAATAGTCGGGACACTTCCTGGTGATGACCGTAGTTTGAGGAGTTCATGTATTCATCATGTGTTAATGCTTTGTTCCCGTTCTCTATTAAAAGGAGGCCTTAATATCCCTTAGTTTCCAATAGGACCCCGCTGCCACGGGAGGGTAAGACAAAATATGGCATGCAAGATCTTTCCATAAGCACGTATGACCATTTACGGAATACATGCCTACATTATATTTATGAACTGGAACTAGTGTCGTATCGCCCTAGGTTGTGACTGTCACATGATGAATATCATCCAACAAACCGCCGATCCAATGCCTGCGATTTTCCTACATATTGATCTTGCTAAGTTACTACCGCTGCTATTAATATTGTCATTGCTACAAAACTATTACTATCACTGTTACCATTACTATTGCTGCTACCACTACTATCAAAGCTATCATATTACTGTGCTACTGATCACTTTGCTGCAGATAATTAATCTCCAGGTGTGATTGAATTGACAACTCAATTGCTAATACTTGCAAATATTCTTTGGCTCCCCTTGTGTCGAATCTATAAATTTGGGTTGAATACTCTACCCTCGAAAATTGTTGCAATCCCTATACTTGTGGGTTATCAAATGGGTAGAAGCTATTCCAACTAGTAGTGCTGATCATAACACTTCTATTAAGATGCTTAAAGAAGTTAATTTTTCTGAGGTTTGGAGTCCCTGGATATCTAATGACTGATGGTGGTTCACATTTTATTCATGGTGCTTTCCGTAAAATGCTTGATAAATATGATGTCAACCATATAATTGCATCTCCATATCACCCTCAGTCTAGTGATCAAGTATAATTGAGCAATAGAGAGATTAAATTAATTTTGCAAAAGACTGTTAATAGATGTAGAAAGAATTGGTCTAAGAAACTTGATGATGCATTGTGGGCTTATAGAACTGCTTATACGAACCCTATGGGTATGTCTCCGTATAAAATGTTTGTGGAAAAGCGTGTCACTTACCTCTTGAATTAGAACATATGGCATATTGGGCTATTAAACAGCTCAATTACGATCTCAAACTCGCCGGTGAGAAGAGGTTATTTGACGTTAGCTCGCTTGATGAATGGAGAACCCAAGCCTATGAGAATAACAAGCTGTTTAAAGAAAAAGTTAAAAGATGGCATGACAAGAGGATACAAAAGCGTGAGTTTAATGTAGGCGATCATGTTTTGCTATACAACTCCCGTTTAAGATTTTTTGCAGAAAGCTTCTCTCTAAATGGGAGGGTCCTTACATTATCGAGGAGGTCTATCGTTCCGGTGCCATCAAAATCAACAACGCCGAAGGTACAAATCCAAAGGTGGTGAACGGTCAAAGAATCAAACATTATATCTCAGGTAATCCCATAAATGTTGAGACCAATATAATTGACATCGTAATACTGGAGGAGTACATAAGGGACACTTTCCAGAACGTTTCAGACTCCAAAAAGGAATAGGTATGTGGTACGGTAAGTAAACCGACTCCAAAACTGTTCTAATGACAATTTTTCTCCGTTTTGGAATATTTAAAAAATTAGGAAAATTAAAAGTAGTCCGAAGAGCACATGAGGCATCCATAAGGGTGGCGGGCGCGCCCCCTGCCTTGTGGCCACCTCATGTGCCCTCCGGACTCCGTTTTCTTGCACGATACTTCTTTTGGTCGGTAAAAATTTCATTATATAATCTCCCGAAGGTTTTGACCACCGCACCACGACAATATATTCTATTCTTGTTTCGAGTTGTTGTCTGAAAGATCTAGATCACCATGACGTCTCCAAGCGCCCCCAAGGACAAGTTTTTTGAGAAGGTCATCAACCCCTACCTTGCGGAGGTGTTGAAACACCCTCAAACCATTGAGATGCATGAGGGGGTGTTGCACATCCGCGATGTTGAGGGGCCGAAGAAGACCGGAAGCATGGATACAAGACTTGAAGCAATGGAGCAGCAAGTTTTCAAGTGACAAGGGATGGTGGAACGTGGACTCGACGCCCATCACATGATGATCGCGGAGTTCACCAATAATCACAAGCTGATGCCAAGAACATTGGGGAGGCCATCTTCAAGCTTCATGAGAAAATCGAGCATCTCCAAGCCCAGATCTATGACCTGCAAAACCAAAACTGTGAGTATGAATACAGATTTAAGAGGATGAGTTTGGCTGCAGATTTGAGGATCCTGGAGACTCGTCCATCCTTCTATGATGGTGAGCCTATGCCTTGGAAGATGGCTGACAAACCTACTTCATCAACAACTCCATCATCACCACCTCCGAAGAAAGAGACATAAATACATGGGTATGGGCACTCCCCTTGGCAACTGCCAAGCTTGGGGGAGGTGCCCCGGTATCGTATCACCATCACATCTTTACCTTTATCATTTTTCTTAGTTCGATCCTTTTGGTTATATCTTGATTTAGTAGAATAATTTTTTTTAGTATGATCTAGCTTTGAGTTTTGTTTCGAGATCTATCTATGTAATCGAGTTCGTGAGTTATATATAATAAAGAGTAGTTTTGAGTTGAGGGCTTTACTTTCTTGCTATGATCTTGAGGGAATTAAATAAAAGAAAGGGATAAAAAATAAAAAGATCATACATTGATCTTATGGAGAGTAATGACTTCACATATAAAGAGTATGATGAATAAAAGTTGTTGAGAGTTGACAAACATAGTTTTGTCATTATTGCAATTAATAGGGAGTAATAAAGAAACAGATTCTTCACATATAAATATACTACCTTGGACATCTTTTGTAATTGTGAGCACTCATTAAAATATGACATGCTAAAAAGCTGATGTTGGACAAGGAAGACAATATAATGGGTTATGTTTTCTTATATCTGAATAGAAGTTATATTGTCATGGATCCTCCAACACGTTGAGCTTGCCTTTCCCTCTCATGCTAGCCAAATTCTTTGAACCAAGTAGGGATACTACTTGTGCTTCCAAACATCCTTTAAACCAGTTTTGCCATGGGAGTCCACCATACCTACCTATGGATTGAGTAAGATCCTTCAAGTAAGTTGTCATTGGTGCAAGCAATAAAATTGCTCTCTAAATATGTATGGTCTATTAGTGTGAAGAAAATAAGCTTTATACGAGCTTGTGGTATTGAAGAAATAAAAGCGACGGACTGCATAATAAAGTTCTTTATCACAAGCGGCAACATAAAGTGACGTTCTTTTGCATTAAGATTTTGTGCATCCAACCATAAAAGCGCATGACAACCTCTGCTTCCCTCTGCGAAGGGCCTATCTTTTACTTTTATCTTCTACTCTTATACAAGAGTCATGGTGATCTTCACCTTTCCTTTTTACAATTTTTCTTTTGGCAAGCACTATGTGTTGGAGAGATCTAGATATATATGTCCACTCGGATGTAGGTTATCATAAGTATTATTATTGATGTTACCCTTGAGGTAAAAGGTTGGGAGGCGAAACTATAAGCCCCTATATTTCTCTGTGTCCGATTGAAACTTTGAACCCATAAGTATTGTGTGGGTGTTAGCAATTGTGAAAGACTAAATGATAGTTGAGTATGTGGACTTGCTGAAAAGCTCTTGAATTGACTCTTTCTGATGTTATGATAAATTGCAATTGCTTCAATGACTGGGATCATAGTTTGTTAGTTTTCAATTAAGTTTCTGATTCATACTATACCTTGTGAATGAATTGTTACTTTAGCATAAGAAATTATATGACAATATATGTTGTTGTCTTAAAGATGATCATGATGCCCTCATGTCCGTATTTTATTTTATCGACACCTCTATCTCTAAACACGTGGACATATTTTTCAATATCGGCTTTCTATTGATGACAAGCGAGGTCTAAGCTTGGGGGACTTGATACGTCCATTTTGCATCATGCTTTTATATCGATATTTATTGCATTATGGGCTGTTATTACACATTATATCACAATACTTATGCCTTTTCTCTCTTATTTTACAAGGTTTACATAAAGAGGGAGTATGCCGGCAGCTGGAATTCTGGACTGAAAAAGGAGCAAATATTAGAGAGCTAACTTGCACAACTCCAAAAGTCCTGAAACTTCACGGAGAATTATTTTGGAATATATAAAAAATATTGGGTGAAGAAAGCACCAGAGGGGGGCCACCAGCCATCCACAAGGGTGGGGGCACGCCCTACCCCCCAAGGCGTGCCCCCTGCCTTGTGGGCCACCTGGCAGGCCCCCGATGCCCATCTTCTGCTATATGGTGTGTTTTTACCTGGAAAAAATCAGAAGGAAGCTTTCAGGATGAAGCGCCGCTGTCTCAAGGCGGAACTTGGGCAGAACCAATCTAGGGCTTCGGCGTAGCTGTTCTGCCGGGGAAAGTTCCCTCCAGGAGGGGGAAATCAAAGCCATCGTCATCACCAACGATCCTCTCATCTAGAGGGGGTCAATCTCCATCAACATCTTAACCAACACCATCTCCTCTCAAACCCTAGTTCATCTCTTGTATCTGATCTCTGTCTCAAAACCTCAGATTGGTACCCGTGGGTTGCTAGTAGTGTTGATTACTCCTTGTAGTTGATGCTAGTTGGTTTATTTGGTGGAAGATTATATGTTCAGATCCTTAATGATAATTAATACTCCTCTAATTATTAACATGAATATGCTTTGTGAGTAGTTACGTTTGTTCTTGAGGACATGGGAGAAGTCTTGTTACAAGTAATCATGTGAATTTGGTAATCGTTCGATATTTCGATGAGATGTATATATGTTGTCTTTCCTCTAGTGGTGTTATGTGAATGTTAAATACATGACACTTCACCGTGATTTGGGCCTAGGGGGAGGCATTGGGAAGTAATAAGTAGATGATGGGTTGCTAGAGTGACAGAAGCTTAAACCCTAGTTTATGTGTTGCTTCGTAAGGGGCTGATTTGGATCCATATGTTTCATGCTATGGTTAGATTTATCTTAATTCTTATTTCGTAGTTGTGAATGCTTGTGAGAGGGGTTAATCATAAGTGGGAGGCTTGTCCATGGAAGGGCAGCACCCAAGCGTCGGTCCACCCACATATCAAATTAGCAAAGTAACGAATGCAAATCATATGAGCATGATGAAAACTAACTTGACAACAATTCCCATGTGTCCTCGGGAGCGCTTTGCTTTATATAAGAGTTCGTCTAGGCTTGTCCTTTGCTACAAAAAGGATTGGGCCACCTTTCTCCACCTTGTTTACTTTTGTTACTTGTTTCCCTTTACGAATTATCTTATCACACAACTATTTGTTACCGATAATTTCAGTGCTTGCAGAGAATACCTTGTTGAAAACCGCTTATCATTTCCTTCTGCTCCTCGTTGGGTTTGACACTCTTACTTATCGAAAGGACTATGATAGATCCCCTATACTTGTGGGTCATCAATTTTATCTTTTGCAAGCATCATGTGGTGAGGAAAGATCTAGGCACATATATCCAGTTGAATATGGGTGGGCATAAGTTATTATTGTTGACATCACCCTTGAGGTGAATGCGTTCAGAGGCGAAACTATAAGCCCCTATCTTCATGTGTGTCTGTTTGAAACTTTTTTCTCATGGGTATGCGGTGAGTATTAGCAATCATAGAAGACTAAATGATGGTTGAGTATGTGGACTTGCCAAAAGGCTCCGATACGAGACCCTTCCTGGAAAGATGATGAATTGTAGTTGCAAAGTTGACTGAGAACATAGTTTATTGGTTTTCAATAGAGTTTATGCTTTATACTTCAATGTTGTGATGAATTGTTACTCGTTCATGAGAAGTTTATGATAAAGGTTATGTGAGAAAAGTTCGATGATAAAGTTTGTTCCTGTTATAATAATATACTTGATGCTTCTATGTCCGTATATTGTTTTTATCGACACCTCTCTCTCTCTCTCTCTCTCTCTCTCTCTCTCTCTCTCTCTAAGCATGTGGACATGTTTTTCGATATCGGTTTTTCGGTTGAGGACAAGCGAGGTCTAAGCCTGGGGAGTTGATACGTCCATTTTGCATCATGTTTAGCTATTGTTATATATTATGTTGTATTGCATAATAATGCTTCTTGGAGTAATTCTAATGCCTTTTCTCTCATAATATGCAAGGAGGGAGAATACCGGCAGCTAGAATTCTGGACCTGGAAAAGCTACGTCAGAGTTACCTATTCTGCACATCTCCAAATGAGCTGAAAATTTACGGAGAATTATTTTGGAATATAAGAGGGATATTGGAGCAAATAACCAGCAGACACGCCCTGGTGGATTGTGCCCTCCTCGGCCCACCTCCGGTGCCCCTCTTCAGGTATATAAGTCATTTTGACCTAGAAAAAATAAGGGGAGGAATTTCGGGATGAAGCGCCGCCATCTCGAGGCGGAACTTGGGCTGGAGCACTTTTGCCCTCCGGTGGAGCGATTCCGCGGGGGGAACTTCCCTCCCGGAGGGGGAAATCATCATCATCACCAACAACTCTCCCATCTTGGGGAGGGCTCTCCATCAACATCTTCAACAACACCGTCTCCTCTCAAACCCTAGTTCATCTCCTGTGTTCAATCTTTGCACCGGAACCTTAGATTGGTGCTTGTGGGTGACTAGTAGTGTTGATTACATCTTGTAGTTGATTACTATATGGTTTATTTGGTGGAAGATTATATGTTTAGATCCATTACGCTATTTAATACTCCTCTGATCTTGAGCATGAAAATCATTTGTGAGTAGTTACTTTCATTCTTGAGGTCACGGGAGAAATCTTATTGCAAGTAATCATGTGAACTTGATATGTGTTCGATATTTTGATGGTATGTATGTTGTGATTCCCTTAGTGGTGTCATGTGAACGTCCACTACATGGTACTTCACCATATTTGGGCCTAAGGGAATGCATTGTGGAGTAGTTATTAGATAATGGGTTGCTAGAGTGACAGAAGTTTAAACCCTACACTACAAAAAAAAGACACATCCGTGACATTTTGGGCCGAACGAATTTTTTTTCTGTCATACATATGACACTTCTATGACGATAATTGTGACAAAACCGGTATCATCATAGATGTGGTGGGCTCCTACTTCTATGATGAAAAACATGATGAGAAAATGGGCATTTCGTCTTGGGCGGGCAAGACGCTACTGCATGACATTCTTTGGGCCGTCCATGATGGAAAAAACCGTGGTAGAAGCGAGGGGAGGAAAATTTTGGGAGTTCCGGTTCACGGTGGGAGGTCGGGGGCCAGCGATCGCGCTTCTCTACGTACTGCGCTGGCGTGTGTGCGGCGTTGGCTAATCGAACCCGGCGAGGCGTTGGGCTCTAATCGAACCTAGCGATTGACTGCGAGCTATGCGTTACTTGACCCGGCGATCAATCGATGGTCATTAATCGAACCCGATCGGCGATTCCTTTGCTACCGCTAATGAAGCCGGTCGATGGGATGAGCGATGGCGTTGCGGGGGGTTGCATGAGCAAAGGAGCGGTGGCGCTGCCTCTGGATGAACAGGACCCGTGGTGTGGTGGAGGGCTAGATGAACAGTGAGCGATGGAGGGTGCCCGTGGAGGGTGGATGAACAGGACCCCATGGTGTGGAGGGCTGGATGAAGTAGATGGTAGAGGGTGGTTGAGCTGGACCCGTGGTGTGGAGGGCTGGATGAGCAGTGAGCGGTGGAGGGGTGCCCGTGGAGGGTGGTTGAACAGGACCCGTGGTGTGGAGGCTGGATGAACAGTGAGGCGGTGGAGGGTGGTTGAGCAGTGGCGGTGGAGTAAGCGGTGGAGGCTGGATGAGCAGAGCCCGTGGATGAGCGATCGCATGTGGAGGCTGGAGGAGGTCGACGGTGGATGAATAGTAGCTCGTGGAGGCTGGAGGGGGTCGACGGTGGAGATGAACAGTGTCACGTGGAGTCCCATTTTGCGGTACGCCACACCCCTCCCGATGAACAGGACTCCCGTTTCAACCGTAGCGCTACAACACAAATCCGTTTCGTCCGTTTTGCGGTACGCCACACCCCTCCCGATGAACAGGACCCCCGTTTCGACCGTAGCGCTCCAACACAAGTCTGTTTCGTCCGTTTTGCGGTACGCCACACCCCTCCCGATCAACAGGACCCCCTTCGACCGTAGGAGGTCCGTTTAAATCCGTTTTGCGATGCGCCACACCTCCCGATCAACAGGACCCCGTTTCGACCATAGGAGGTCCGTTTCGCCGTTTCTTGATACGCCGCACCCTCCCAATGAACAGGATCCCGTTTCAAACGTGGCCGGTCGAACACAAGGCCGTTTCCTCTATTCTGCGGTACGCCAGGCCTCGTTTCCATCGCTTGTCCCGTCCAAGCCCTCCCGATGAACACAACCACGCATTTTGTTGCCTCCCCATGAACACGACGACGACGTTGTTTCTCCGTTCCGACCCCGCCATGTACACGAGCCCTCGCCGTACGTATGCGCGAGTAGGCATTCGAGACCCCGCCCGTATGTACACATATGTGGCGTATTTTCTTTCTTGCACCTGGCCATCAGATATATGCGTGTACATGCTACGTCGCAGCGCCTCTCTACGACGCGCGCGCCTCTACTACTACGCGCGCGCCTCTACATCGACCAATATATATGCGTACGTTCGCGACCGAATGACAACGCTTCGTGCGCTTCGACCAGGTGGGTCCCGACTATCGGGCACTTCCTTGCTGCGAACATGTAGCTGGTGGGTCCCAGCAGTCGGGCGAATCGTTTTGCCGTGACGCACTTCCTTGCGTGCGAAGATGTAGCTGGTGGGTCCCAGCGGTCGGGGCTGGTGGGTCCTGCGGTGATGGGGCGAATCATTTTTTTGGACGCACTTCCTTGCGTGCGAAGATGTCGTGGGTCCCAGCAGCGGTCGGCGAATCATTTTTTCACGAAATACGGTGGCCCATCCGGTGGGTCCCATTGTCAGTGGAGGAATAATTATTTTTTGGCGTAATAAGGAGGCACTTCCTTGCGGCTGCCGTGGACCCATTATCGGCCTCTCCAATTCACGGTGCTCTTCCGATGGAAGTCGATTCGTTGACCACGTTGACCACGCCACATCGAGAGTACCGTGGAGGTGGTCGGATGACGGTGAGGCCTAGGAAGGGACGATCATGGAGCGGGAAAGACGCAGCGATGGAAGCCAGCGGAGAGGAATCTGAGGTTCACTGGTTCGATTGCGGTGTGAGGCTGCCGTCGCCCATGAGAATAAGAGGGTGTGGGTGAGTAGAGGGATGGCCTGGCTAGCGGTGGGAGTAGTGCAGGCGGTGAGGCCTCAGCGGCATCACAACCCGACCCGGAGGGCGGGGAGCACGCGACCGACCGACGCTGCTTTGGCGGTGGAGCAAGAAGACCAGAGGTTGAAGAAGCACAACGGCTGTTGGATGGACATCGTCACGATCACTACAGCTAGAATCGTTTATATTGACTAAGTTGACAAAGCCCTTGATGCGCGTCAACTTAGTAGGCCCTAACTCGGATTTGGCAGAGAACATATAGCCCATTTGCGATTTGTAAGAATGTACAATCCATTTTTAATTCTAATGGAATTTACTACAGCCCATTTACAGTTTGTTAAAAGTACAGCCCAACTTCTAGCTAGGATAACGATTAATAATTTCAAACAACCGCTCAAAACAGAATTAAAAAAATTCCACATTTTGATGGGATCCAAATATTTTATCCGAAATTTCTAGTCAGGTTAAATATAATTTCAAAATAAAGTTGTATTACGTTAAAATCCAACAAAATATTGAGCGCGCAACAAGTAATGAAATTAAAATTTTCAAATTCCAAAAATAATATATTTTTCAAACTAATTACGTGTTTGGTGCAAGTAACTGTCCAGTTATTATAATTACATCCCATTTATTATTTCTTAAAGTCCATTTTCTTGTTAAGCCTAATGCATACCTCCTAGGAAAGTTTGCAGCCAGTGTGAGGAGAATAACAAAGTGACCGGATATTGTGTACAAGCTGTCGGCCCGATTGCATTGCTGATGTTGAAAAAAGCTATTTTTATACACACATTTAAAAAAATTTGTATAGATAAGGAACATTTTTTATACACACATTTAACAATTTTTAAATACATGATTAACACTTTTTAAAACATATTTTTTAGTCAACAGTGGGCCCACAGCGGGCGGAGGAGGTCACAATACACATATTTTTAAAATACATGATTAACACTTTTGTAAAAACAATTAGCCCACAGCGAGCCAATTAGCTCTAGTCGGCCCACAGTGGGCCGACAGGATAATCAGCCCACAGTGGGCGGCGAGGCAGTCGGTCAGTGTAGGCGGCCGAATCAATCAGCCGGCTCTGGGCCGACTAGGCCGATCGGCCTGCACTGTGAGCGGCGATGTATTATTTTTGAAAAAAATTGCAGTATAATATTTATGAAAATTAATAAAAAATGTATTATTCAAAAAATTGCGAAAAATGTCTGTGTAGTACAAGTACAACCTAACATGGTTACTCAGCCCACATTCAATGACGCCGGAAAGGCCCAAACAAGGCTTCATGTACAACTTTTGAAGTCTTGAGCTCAATTAATAACTTAAGAAAAAAGTTAGATTACAGTGGAACCTAATTAAAAGCTGTCACGAGCAAATAAATAATTCACGGGTCCCACTTGTGCGTGTGTGTGTGTGTGTGTGTGAGAGAGAGAGAGAGAGAGAGAGAGAGACCCATCGGCGATGCTCGTAAATACATCTTTCACCATATGCATTGTTGATGCTCGGTAAAACTTATATAGTTGACACAATCATATAGAACATCATAGCACAATCGAACTTGCATACACAAATTTCACGCAGTAGCACAATCAGGATGGAAGCGGTGGATCGCTTCGAGAAGGTGTCGGGGAGGCTGATCATGTCCCTCGAGCACCTACGGGACCTGGGTCCCTTGTGGTTCGGAGGGGGGAGATTGCACAAAGAGCGGATCGAGGCGATGCACGGCGGATTTACCCAACCGGAGCTCTCGGGAGATAATACTCCTCTGCTGCTTTGTGGATTATCTTGTGTTCTTGCTAGGGAGCAATGGGAGCTACAAGACCTAGCTGAGTGTGGTTTAGCATGAATGTGGTGAACTAAGCGGAGCTGGGTGAACCCAGCCGAACCATTTCTACGTTGCACTTGGGCGTCCTTTTATAGGCACAAGGGTCACCACATGTGGCAAGTAGACAAGGTTATAATGGTAAAACCTAGGTTGGTACACCGCTTTATCGATGTACGATAATCTATACCTAACTCGACGACAAGGGACAAGAGTCATCAATGCCCGTCTCGATCGCCCGAAAACGGTGTAAAAGGGACCGTCAAGTGCGCCTCCGTTTGCCACGATGGTAGCTTGTCGATTGCCGCTTGTCGCTACTCCCGCTGGCTGCACAGCCCGTCGACCGCAGCGTGCTTGGGAGAGCCCGTGGTGACACGTTGGCGGGTGAGCTGGGCGGAGATGAAGAGAGGTCGCCCGCCCGGCAAGTGCCTTGCCTTGCCGCAGGAACCTTGTCGGCGCTTGGGGCTCGGCGCCAAGCCTTCCGGCAAGCTCCTCTTGCCGGGGCCTTGTTTCCTTCGGCATACTGAGTGGCCTTCCGAGCAAGCTCCTCTTGCCGGGTCTTGACTACTTTGTCTTGAATGGCTCCAAAGAGCGGCCGAGACCTTGGCGGTCATCAGGCCAACCACTGCAGTGAAATGCTGCAACTGTCTGGTGCAGTTGGGATACTAGGGTACCCTACTCTAGTACAATCGGCGGAAGGGCTATGTTGAAACCAACGAAGTTGTACATAACGATTCATCGTCTTTATCAATGACGGGGAAATATCTTGAATGTTGTGCAAAGAAAACAGATAGACAACACAATAAGTTCTGCTAGCACATTAAGTTGGCGTACAACCCTTTCTAAAAAAAGTTCAGGTACAAAATTAGAACAGGTCACAATCAAATGTACTGGCATATCCGTGCTTCACACCCATAGCTCGGATTTAACTAGTATCTGACAAGATTCAGGTTGTTACCTCAAATTAGAGCACATCCGGGCAGCCTCTTCTCCCAAAGAAGCGTTGGCCTCCGCTTGTAGCGATGGAGTAGGCCTGTGCCATCCATCGTTCCGAGCAACACGGGAAAGTCGGCGTTGACTCGTAATGGACATCGTCGACGAACCCCGCACCCGGCGGCAGCAGGACTTGATTGATGGATTGACCACTTCTTGACATGCACGAACACTCGATCTGGTACATCCCTAACATGGTCCGGCGGCCTTGGTGGCGACGAATAGTACAACCCGGTTCCTCGCACGGTATCTCAACACCAATCACCTTCGGTATGGTGGGCGGCTTCTTCATCCATGCCATAACCGTCGAGCCCAGCTATGCGGAGGAACAAACATACTTACGAGCTCACCTCCAAGGTCGTTGATAAGCTCGTTCATGGACTCGCTGTTCCAAGCACGTCGAGGCATGCCGTGGAAGGTAAGCTTTGTTAAAACTCAAGCTTAGAGGCACCAAGCCCCATCCAGGTGCCACCGATCAAAGCTCACCAGCATGTCGCCATCGAACAACGCCGGGAAGATTCGAACACTGCATTGCGATCGAAAGTTGTCCGAACTGACGAAGAAATCAGCCGTGGCGGACATTTCGACGAGCAAGTCACTTATTTGGATGCCGTGTGCAATGCCAAGAGCTTTGACAAGGTCATCCGGCGAAGACGGGAGGCGGTCGCCGTTGATGGTTACCATTAGCACTTTGCTGGCAAACTGGTCGTCAAGCGCAGCCATGCCATCTGTTGAGACGACAAGACGCAGCGACGAAGGCGGGACGGACCTCGGGATCTCCGCTCGGAGATCGCGTTGACCGCGACATGATAGTGCGCTTGAGTACAGGAGTACAGGAGGGATTTGGGGGCTGGAGTAGGAATCGAGATTCCGTGAGGTGGGGAGGGCGGAGGCGGGGATGAAAAGGTAGCATGAATTTCGAGAGCACGCGTAATATGCTCTTGGCGCGCAAGCGCATGAAAACACCGGTGGCGCCCACATGTCGGCCTAAGAGTCCTTATTCTTTCTTTTTTGGAGAGCCCGGCCTTTTTTTTCAGGATCTTTTGAGAGTCCGGCCTGAGAGTCATAATTGACCTGTTTGGCATTGCGTTACTACTCGGCCCATATTCAACAACACCTCACTGGCTCAAACATGTGCACATCATCGAAAAGACACTAAGCTCAAATTATATAACTTGAAAAAAGGAGATATACTCTGAACACTGGAGAATGGTGATGCCCTCATTTAGCCCACCAGTAATAAACAGTTCGAAACAACGATATATACAACATTCAAACACTGACTAGTGACTACTACTGACATAAAAAGCAAGACATGATAGTTCATAAGAAGTCTTGCTACACCACCAAAATGCACCTATCTGCAGTGCTCAGACTCTCGTGATCCAGACAAGAATGACATTCTAAACAGAAGCAACTATTACATAGTAAGAGTGACATAGACGAGGATGACCAAATGACAAGGAATATGCATAACAAAAGAAAGAACTACCCATCCGAACCAGCAGCAAAGACAACAAAGTCATTCAAGAGATGATCCAACACCATCATAATTTGCAGCCCGCTTGGCGACAAAGTGATCCGGAGACACCGATACTCCACCCTTTCAATGCAACAGCCCAATTACCTATCAACTCGAAGGCTCGAACCACATCACTTTGCACGTCGTAATTGAGACATGCAAGGATCAAAGTTAATCCGGATGCCTTTGTCATTTCACCTTCTTTTGGCTACAGAGCTGTATCGTTGACAATCGGGAGTTTGCTCCCGAACTTCTAGGGCTCACCGTGTAGACACAGTTTTCCATAGCAAGCAGAGCCTCTCGCCATCAAGGTCCTTGCCAACGGTGATCTCTGGTTAATCGGATAATTGAGTCCGAGAAGCAGAGAGTGTGAACCAAGGCTGTTTACCCCTCCAACTAAAAAATCCTAAAGGCCCCAACAAGCTGGTATCCTGCTCATAGACGTAACAGCCATTGTCCGGATACTCACGTATTACGGTGCTTGTATCGGTGGGGTTTTGAAATATAACTTTTCCGGCTCATGTGTCGAATGATCATCAGTCTTTTTGTAAATCGATCGAGCGAGGAACCAGTTGTGCTTCCTTGTTTTTAGCAAAGGTGGTGTGATTACAAAGGCGATGCTTGTAGGGACTTTGCATCATATCAAAAAGACGGGCATTGTTAATGTAAGATCAGCATTGTTCAGAGTATGAGTAGGATAATGCAAGAAACAACATTGATATGTCCCTGTTGGAACTGGGAGGAAAATACAGAGAAATGTATCTTTGGGTTCGAAAATATAGATGTGCCATGCATGGTTATACTCATGTTATCTATAATCGATTCTTCACAGAAACTACCATGTCATGCATGTTATGTAATCATGTTCATCCTCACAAACAAATTCTTCAAGGTAACTAACAGACCATGCATTGTTATATACTCGTGTTACGTGGGCAAAATTTTGTGAGGATATTATTCTAGCCATTGATTGTTGAAGGGTGAATATAGGTATGTACACATGGTAAGCATTGCAGGATTTCACTACTTCCAAATATGGAGTTCTCCATATGCACATTTACTTCCCTAATGTATGGTTAGATGAAACCAACGATGTGGTGCATGTTTCTACATCATGAAAATGAGGAAACTAACATGGCCATTGATACACACTCATATTTAGTAGTAGTATATAGATTCTTGTAAAATAATGATAATATCCATATATTCCTAACCGTTTGATTATTCAGGTACAAATTGGCTGTAATGACATGGTCACAATCGCATGAATTAACTCATTCCAAATATAGCTGATTTCTGGCGTCTCTAATACATTGCCATAGTTCTACTCAAATTCTGCTCAAAGCAGATATGCCAATCATCACAAAAAGTTCAAAAGCAGTGTCATGGCGTCATCAT